>QNGE01003192.1:14971-90793 GCA_008508345.1 Paragonimus westermani
TGCTCACAAGCGAGAGTGGTTGAGCGTTCAGATTTGATGATTCGGTCGTGCCTAATGTGAGGTCAATGGTGCAGTGGTTAACACTGTTGCTTCATGATTGGAATGACCGGAGTTCAAATCCCGGTCGCGGCAAGGATATGCACTACTGATGAACTCTAATGAGAGCGAAACTGGAGTCTGGTGCTTCTTTTCGAAAGAGGCTGGCCGGGAAGTCTATCTGAATGCGAAGGCTGCGATCAAATGTTGGTGATGGTCAACTTGACAATATGTTTATCTCAAAAGAACACTGTGAAGAGGATCAGACTCCGTTTGGGTAGGGATACGTAGGCAATAACGATGCAACCCACTTAGTGCGACAGGCACAGACAGATGCCAGCGGGAGCATCCGTTTGAATACCGTACCTATTGCCAAGCGTATGTGGTGTTCACTTTTGCTTGCTCAAAACACACGAACATCAGTATTGATGAAATGAAGTGATATTATTTCTCCAAGAATGTATCATGAATCCTGCTTTATTTAAGCCACATCGTTTGAAGTCGTGTCACTCAGTGGGACAAGGATTTCGCTTTCATGGATAATTCAGTCCTCGTGAAAAACTGCTAGGTGAATGTGTTTTGTAAGGAGACATTTTAGCCTCCAGGCTGTTACATCACTGCTCTATAGCCATCCGATACTGGATACTTATGTTGAGAACAGGTCCCTTCTCACAAAACGGTCAAAAATCTGAAGGTGAAATAAACTCTCCACAAGCGCGAATGGAGAACTACGTCCACACAGATGTTCCACATTTTTGATGGGCCATAGGGAATCCGCTGTGCAGTGACCAGTCAGCTCATCGGTTCGTCAGTGGTACTACTGGCTTTTGTCTATTCACACACCCTACAACTGTGTAGAGCTGAATGGAACAATTCACGGATAAGGTTGAATTGTTTCAGGTAATTTTCCAGATTTAAATAATAAGCTAACCAAGACGGTTAGAAACAAAAGCGTTGGAATAAGTTTTCCAAAACCATTCACACGATATAAAGGCTGAAATCTGTGTAGTTGGTACAGGGTCGGTCCCAAGACTGTTTGACTTCCTATCTTAGCCCACTAAATCTGGTCCATCTAACCAGACTTTTGCATTTATGCATCTGTGTCTCAACGTCCGTATTTAACTTCCACTCTTTTCAGTGAGTTTGGTTCACATTTACATGGTCTGTTTGACTAACTTTAGTGTGTCTGCAACCAATCCTTTTGGGTTATCTGGATCTCCGCACCCACTGAATCGTTTAAATTGACCCATGTTAATCAAGCGTGGCGATCAGTTTTTTAAAAGTGAATGCTGCTACTGACATGTCCTCTAGAGTGACATGACTACGTTGGCATCAAACCAACAAAAGATAATTGTTAACTGATCATATGATTAAGTAATTTCTGCTGTATTTATGAAGCGATTTCGAGTTCAACAAAATTCCTTGTCAACTACACCATATTTGTAGTTAGAGTAGAATGTACAAACCGAACATTTCCTAGGGGAAAAACTGACCTGAAACTTTGGGTGCTGCCTACCTTATCTTCAATAGAGAAAAAGTTCGTGAAAGCCACACGAGCATCCTAAACTGTAATCATATTAGGAATGTTTGAACCTGGAATCTGCACTATGGGTGATAACATTTCGTTTACTCTCTTCAGTCACAAATGTAAAACATTAAAATATATAGAACATGCGGATGGCAAGACAACGGAAACATTTAACGATTGGGTTTTCATTTAGCAAAGACTATCGTCAGTTCCAGGGTAAACAAACTGCGTGAATCAACAGTTTGCGCACACACAGATCAGGGAATGTACGAGATAGAGCACACTAGAATTTCTGACTTACGTCAACTGTGATATGATCGCCTTTGAAAGGTAGGTCCAAGATGACCTGCTGTATGGAAACCGTACTCACGACAGTCTTGGTCAGTCTTTACTGGCTGTGAACGTCGATGAATTTCTCAGGGTATCTGTTTGTGAGCAGCACCTCTCTCAAACTCGCCTCTTCTCTTTAGAAGCAGTCATCGGTAAATTCCTCCCGTATCAGGAAGGATTGAACTAAAACTATCTGATGCTATAGATGGTGCCAGCCTCTACACGCAATACGTAGATGATATCTTGAATTTTTCCACCAATATTCATTCTGCTTTACTCTTAAACCGTTTCAATTCCGTTCAGATCCGCTCTCTTGAGGAGGAAACGAACAACAGTTTATCTTTTCTAGACACTTCACTTACTAGACGGCAGGAAGACTCATTACAACGCTCAGTGCACCATAAAGCCACGTGGAGTGGTCAGTATTTGCAGTTCTCTTCTTTTGCGCCCATTACTTACAAAAGAGGTCTGGTACGAACCGTGTTTCATAGAGCCCGGGAGATATGTACCAATGGCTGTTTGCAAGAAGATGAGGCGAAATTAAGAAGGGTGCTGCTCACAAACAGATACCCTGAGAAATTCCTCGACGTTCACAGCCAGTAAAGACTGACCAAGACTGTCGTGAGTACGGTTTCCATGCAGCAGGTCATCTTGGACCTACCTTTCAAAGGCGATCATATCACAGTTGACGTAAGTGAAAAGTTCTAGTCTGCTCTAACTCGTACATTCCCTGCGGCTGAACGGCGATTGCTACTCACAGCTAGCAGTGTGGCTCAGCTTATTCGTAATCGTGACCTACCGAAATGTTCTGTCTCACACGTAATCTATCAGTCCACTTACGGTTGCGGTGACGTCTAGATCGGCAGAACAAATCGGCGCCTACGACAAAGAATGACTGAACGCCATGGCGCAGGAGAGTGGTAACAGAATGATTGAGACGAACTCCGATCTCATCCATCACAAAGCACATCTTGGAAACAGGTCACGTTGTTGACCCATCCAACTCGTTTCAAGTACTGTTGCGTAATTAGAACTCCAAACTGCTTGCTTTCTTCGAGGCAATGTTAATCAATTTTCACCGGCTGGCTCTGTGTGCGCAAAAACTTTTGACTCACGCAGTTTGTTTGCCCTGGAACTGACGACAGTCTTTGTTTCATGTGAACCCAATCGTTGAATGTTTCTGTTGTGTTGCAATCTGCATGTCCTATATATTTTAATGTTTTACATTTGTGACTGAAGAGAGTAAACGAAATGTTGACATCTCGCGATGTATGTCTACTATCGTTATTGCGGAATTGGATCAATGTTTTTAATCAGTGTTTTACATATGAAGTGCGTTCTTCAACACAGACAATAAGACAGTAATCAGTAACATAGCAAATTCATAAGTGGACCAAACAGTCCTATAACTGATTTGAAAAGTCTACTTGCACTGTAACCAGATCAATTATGTACGCTTTTTTTGAGTACAATTTTGCATGTCGTTACCTGCATTCAACCAGCCCTAGTAGTAACTACATTTTTCCATAAACGAATCTGCTAAATGAATTACACTGAGTATCACGACCATTAACGATAATCAAATTCGAGTTGTTTCGGAGAGCACAATGTTCCAACGACTAAGTGTATGCTCAATATTACGATAGGATTTTTTTCTACGCAATAAAGTTTCACTTTTGTTTAAAATTCTTTGAAAAATGAGACATTTCACCGCATACTTCTGCATCAGTCACGTTCAGATAACCAGCTATCGAATCATTTCTCCCTGATCTCACGATATACTTTCAGTGAAAAATCTCAGGATCTCTATATTGAAAAGCGATTTAAACTGACTCTAACATATAAGCAGACTTGTGACAACCGCATGTATTAGTCAATAATCCAGAGATCTGTACTCCGATTACTTGACAGTCTATCAGGTCTAGACGTAAGAATGACCATGGATGACACTGTATTCTCTCCAAAGCACTCAAATGTGGGAATGTCGTTGTTCGAATTATAAGCCTACAGTCAGTCACATCGCCTATACAGGGTGTCACCTTTGCAAGGTTTGATTCAGTACCGGCATCAGAGGTAGCCGAGGTGGGCTTATTACACTGTGGATTAAAAATGATTTAACACTCACGAGTTATCTTTATGTACATAAATTGGGTGTATAACCGCTCTCTCTGCTCAGATGTGTTTTAAACCATTCTTCATGATTCAGCCTCCTAAGACGGAAAACGGTGCTACGCATGACCCACTTCGCCAATATCGTAGAACAAAAACTTTTAACACAACACAATTTATACAGTCCCCCAGGTATATAAATCTCTTGACCATTTTCCTGTGTCTTCAGAGACTTTATGACTTAAATGTGTTCTTTTACTAAAATCCGAAATCCATTTGAATTCTGTTTGCAAATTTGTTTAGCTTTTAGTGGATAAGCTAGTGCAAGAGAAATGTAGAGAACGGGAGCCAATTTAAACACAAATAATCGGAACGGATGAAATTACACTACCCCACAGAACTGTGCAGTGGAATCTGCGATAAAATCATTCTTTTAACAATAATATACCTGGTGCACATTTTTCAGAAGTCCTAAGTATAAGATTTGCCAAATCCTTTCAAGTGCTGATAAATTAATTCACCCGACTCGAGTCGATCTTCAGTCGTTTGATCAATACCAAAATACCGATGGGTATGCTTACTTGTACCGTGCAGGCACAGTAGGTCTACTCTCATCTGATGAGGCATCAGTTGGGCGGAATCCATACACTTATTTGGGGGCTGATTTTGGTGATGGTAGATCATTTGTCTGGATGGATGTGACCTCCGCCCGTATTCTTTGTATCACATAGCTATTATATTATGGCATTAAGTAGTTATCATAAAAATTACTCTTTTGTTCTGACTGCAGTAGAATGATTAGATCTTCATCCGAGAGATATCGTACAGTATGAGATGGTGAAATAAATACCAAATATATGTTGCAATATAATACATACTATATATATGTTATATTAGTATTTTGTTATATATATTTTGTCATTAGTATATATGAAATATATCGGAATATTATGTTGCAACGCTGTCAACAATAAATCAGCTATACGCTTATCACAGTGTGAAACTTGATTTACAGTTGATGGACTATTACGGATGATCACACCTTATCAGTCATGGTGCATAGATTCATTAAACTACACGACTTAGGTACAAAGTTAATGTACGTGCTTGTACGCCATAGTTATGGGAATGTGTACGAACGTAACTTGAGCTGCTTGCATCTGAACATCGCCGGTAAAATGCCAGTTTGTGTAAAAACCGGTGCTTATTGATTAAACAGAAAAAAGTCATTCATTTCAAGGATGGATCTGAGCAAGGTCTTCCATGATAGCTTTTTGTAATAGATACGATAATCCTTCTAATGTCTGTAGATTGTTGTGAACTGCTAACTCAATGTATTGCAGTAAGACTAAATTGGTGTTTGCCTTTATCAGCTATTAAAACTTCGAAATATACTAACCTCGTCCTGCACTGTAGAGAAACGGCATTTTGATGTATAACAATCAATTCCAGTCTCTATAAGTACTTGAGCCTTCAGTTTAAAATACAACATTCTTTGTTATGTGGCAAGATATCCCGTCTCAGTTGAAGGCGTGTAACAAACAATCGGAATCCAAGGGTATGTGACGATGAATTGTCAGAATGCCTACTAACAGCCAACAGTCTTTTTAAGTAAGGTCTGTCCTACAATATGACTCCCATTTTGATATCTCGGCAGTACGTACAATTCGAACCAGCTATGGATAAGTGTAGCACCAAGACTTTGACCACATAGCAGTATAACGCTGAAACTAAGTTATCAGGTGGCCTGAGAGAGTTGAATTTTCCATCTGAGTTTTAGTTCGTTGTGTGGGGATATTTAGTTGGAAATATTATGCATTCATAATCGTCAACAACCTGTCATACGTGCAGCCAGCTCTGTTTGAATGAAATACAACTAAAGTGAACTGTTAAAGGTGTCCAAAGTTTGGTAGGGTGATGCAGGCTAGTAATTGAGGTGCTGGATCTGGTGGTCATCATTTGGCTTGAGTTTTGTTAATCCGACGCTATCGATTCTGGCAAAATGTTTCTCGTGGTACAATAATCAAGCTTACATGGGTTAGTACTCTGGAGGTTGCATTTACCTCAGAAGACTCTGTGGTCCGTCGTCCCGCAACACAAACAGATACCCTATAAATTATTCAGACAGATGAGTAGGATCATTTCATTTAAGACCCACGTAGACAGTAGAGCTATGAGTGAACCTGAAGCTTCCCAGAACACTTCCTGGATGTTATGAGTGAAATTCATACTTGTAGATAAGCACAAAGCTCTTCATACGTGTTCTTGCAACTCATTGTTCTTAAAACTATATGGTGAGTCTTTGCTAATTAAAGGTGACTCTGGTTTTGCAATTCAGCTCAAAGCATCCAGAGGATAATTAACAATGCGATTTCTATGCTTATCATTGAGTTGTTTGACAAATCCTGCCAGGGCAGTCGATCCCCTGGATCACTTGCTGCATTCCATACGAGAAAATGAGACGGTGGATGACAGAGTCCAAAGGTGAAGTTTCCGAGCTTCGAGTTCGGCTTCGTAGCCCAACTGGAACAGCCCTTGCCACGTTTGGGCATGCTGTCTCTGTAGCTGGTTCGAATCTGATCGAATTTTTTACTTTTCCCAGTTGGGTCCCATCTGAATCATCAAATCCGCCGGAACACTCACGCACTGATGATGTCACCTCGCTTGGTGATGAAACGTTTGCAAACTGAATGCCAAGCTCGGCGAACATATCAATACCAGGATATTAGTTAGATATGAAAACTCCCATCATCCATAAATCCAGTTTATTTGTACGAAATCGAACAAGTAGAGTTAGGTCAATATGAGGTCTGATAAAATTTACTCAGGTATTTTCCAAAACATGTACGCGCGTTCACCCATAACGAACTGAAACGATGTACCTGGCAAGTAGGTGTGCGTAATCCAGTAGGCACCATCCACAGCTGCTACTTGCCACGAAGCTCCAAAACGTTCGTCCAAATGGCGTTTTAAATCTTCCATCATACTCTGCAGATCTTCATCTGACTGAAGTCGTTTGACACAGTCCCTTGTCACGTCGCTAATATACACCTGATCGGCCAATGGCATATTTTCGTAGATCACTTGAATGTCTGAGCCTAGAAGTAGACCAGCTTGTTGTTGTTGAGCATCACGTTTTTTGATCCTAATGTGATCAATGAGAATAGGTCACTAGGTGATTACAATCAAGTGATTGCATGCATAAAAAGAGCACAGACGCAAATGGTACACTCTGAGCAAAATGTGATTTAGAGTTCTCAGTGTCCTAAAGTTTGAAGGGCTGTTTATTCAGGACAAACAAATGCAAACTAACAGCCTCGCTACTTTGGTCTGCCTGATCCTCCAAAACAACTCACAGTGTATTATACACCAAATACACTCAAGCAAGAGTAATGTAGGAGCCCGCTTGTGATTGACACATTTTTTTAAAATTTTAATTTACTTCTAGGACATTTAGAATTCTCAAATACGTTTGAATTAATCACCGAAAATTATTATCTATATGATGTTCTTCATAATTTTGTGATTCTAATTCCAGGTAGTTTGGAATTTAACAGCTTCAGAAATGAAGCTCATCCAACTTTGGCAAGATATACTGTAAACACTTTGGCGGTTGTTCTGAAATTGTTTGCCAGTTTAAATAGCACGGATATCCACAGATATAACTCACACTTCAGCAGGATGTAATCCCAGGGTGTCACAGAACGTTTCCAGGGTAATTACTCCAGTGTTTTCCGGGTCAAACAGGTTGCGCCATTTCTGTTGAAAGTTATACGTGTATACATGTCTATATATGTACATACATACGGATTTGATATGGGCATTCACAGAAATTCCACTGAATATGCAAATAGATTGAAAAGTTCTCATGTAGCATAAGGATAGTCAAAGTACGCAGGCCTATTATTATTAAAGGATTACAGAGATATCCAAGATCTGTGAGTTCTTTGTACCAGATTTAAAGGACACTGATAATGAAAATTAAAAAAAGTAATCAAAAACTACAGCTGTCAGGTAGGCAAATAATGTGGGCTTGAGAACGAATCATTACATCAGTGAATTTCACGGACAAACAGGTTTTGATAGTTCAGTGGATGGAGATACTATCTGGTTAATGGCGTCCAGTAGATAGCATTGTAAGGAATGTTGAGATCTAGGTGGGCCATATGCTAAACAGGATAATTGCTAACAAATCTTACTGAAAGCATTCAACACAAAAATAGAGGGTCGCAAAAGTATCCTTGTAATGACAGTCAGCTTCACAAAACATTAAGAACCACACCAATAGCAGCTGCCGTTTGAATCTTGAGACCATCTATTGAAGGTGAGTGGGATTTACCAAGGCAAATTTCATTTTAGATTTAATATTTCATATCTCACTTCTATCATCACAGGATCCAGATCGTTATTCTTCACATAATATTCTAATTCTTCCGTGGTAATGCGTCCGCTGCAATCTAAATCGATTTGCAAGAACACGTCAACAAACGGGTCCATTGGAATGCAGTTATCAGAAGACAACCTGTGAGGCAACGTCTCTTGGCTTGCATAAATATATATACCTATTTGAAACCGTTTCAGAGCTACTTGATTGGCGCCCGAGACATGTGACATCTGATACACAACAATTGGCAAAAACAGTGTCTCTTCTGTGTATACAAGACAGTGGAACACTAATGTTCCCACGAAATTTGAACCATGCTTCTAACTGTACTGTGACACCAAGATTAACAAGTTACTCTGTGGCCTCACTGACTGCCGTCTGGGTTCCAGCAGGTGCCAGACACAACGCCGGAACACGCACGATACAACTGAAACTACCTTCAACTCTGAATGGATGAGCATTCCAATTAGTAAAACTCAACACACTTGTGTGTGATCTTGTAATTTGTAGTAGTTACTGGGAAATGTAACAATACATTTGAAGCTGAAGTTAAACTTCAGTTTTTAAGGAATATTTCACAGTGATTTAGATATTTAATGTTTCCTCTGAAGTAGCTAATTCTCTCACTAACCGTACAATTAGAGCGCCTTTCCTTCAGGAAGACTACCTACGAAAATGTGTGCGTTCTTGGTTAGGATGCTAAATTTGTGTCTTCTGAAAATAACCCAGAGGATTTTAAGCCACAGCTTTCAAGCTCAAGATAGCAACGAACACTTGAAACAACCATTCAGATTACGGGAAAAGTAGTTGAAACATGACACACTTGTATTTACGACGCAGACAGCTTTGGAAACGGGTAACATCTACTGGGAGGTGCATGTAAAGTAAACTTTCGTCCCGATGTTTTGTGTGCCATCATCCACGTTACCAGAGAATAAAACGATATCTTTCAGGGTTAAGCTAGTTGTGAGAACTTGTGAACAATTTTAAGCATCAGGCTGAAGATACACGGGTGGAAACCACGCAGTATGGGATTCGAGGAAAGGAGACAATGAAAATTTCAAGGAACATACAGTCAGAAACGAAAAAAGCCTGGTTGCGGGCGCTTACAGATACGTGTTGTATGGAGGTAGAATTCGATGGGCAGCATCGAGAAGCATAATCCTTGTAGTTTTAGTGATTTTTCTTTCTTGCAGCAATGAGAATGGTGTTGTATTCAGGAAGGGAAGTTCCTGGATATGGGTTGCTTTTGGTCAAGTGGTTTTCATATGGAATATACGAAATGAAACACTCTCAGAGAAGGTAAAATTATGAAACATTTGGTTGGCCGCTGAATCATAAAAACAACAAACTGAAGATCAAAGTGAAATAAGAGAAGGGCCAAGAAGTTCTTACAGCTTCACCGTGCAATTATTGTATCTGGATTTACCATTCTCACAATGTTACTACCAGTTCTTCTGCAAGTCCGACTATCTCCATCCGCTGAGTCGGTTGGTGAATGATGATGATAATGAATGCTGAGTTAATTAGGAGCCTTGATGGGTGTTTGAATCAACTACAAAGCAGACGCTAACAAAAGTGAAACGTATGGAACTTCGCAACGCAGCCTGCAAGACAGAGTTAACTTTTTTGAAAGCGCTATTCAAATGAGTCTAACGGTCACAATTTCACTCACATACTTTGGAAGCACTAAAAATTTATTTCAACGAATAGTTAGAACATGACAACTTTTAGATTTAAGCATTTCGTACTGACTGATCACCATCAAATTTAAAATAACACGGCTCGGTTTTTCTGTAGCATACAACGCAGGGGGTTGAAAATCAGTGGGCGGGTTAAGATAAGTCGCTATGTCCAGGGAAGGGACGAGTTAACAGACAGTTGTTTCTGAACACAAACAACCGCCTTGAGGCGACTGATTCCCATCACCTCAGCAAACCTCAAGAATCTTGAATTGAAATAACACAATATGGTTCTGAATGTACAAGCTAGACGGATAGCGTGACCGGTGGTCAGGACACGTCTAGCGACTGATGAATCTAGCTATTTACGTGTTTTCACAACATTGCCGTTCTCCGGTAACGCGGAATTTTGTCTGGAGATCACACATCTTTCGGCTCTGCTTGCAGAAAGTTCTTCGAATTTAAGTTCAAATTGGTAAACACGTTGTGATGTGGCACTGATAGGCTGGGCCCCTTTGGCTGGAGGCACCAGTAGCTTTTAGATGCGAGTGAGTACACGGAGTTCTGCTGCATTAAGTTTTCGTCTGAGCGAATTTCTCAATCGTTGTGTTGTCTGCCGCTTGACGTGGTCACCCTTAAAGACTAACCCTATGTATAGTGACAATTTCTTCGGACGGTGCTTTTTGTCTGCTGTGCCTTTTTATGAAAAGTTTAAGGTAACCATTAAATTGTAAGATAGGAGTAATGAAGTCTAGTTTCTTTGGATGACTGTCGGGAGTACATATTCGTCTTGCGCGTGTAAACAGCGTATTTACTAGTGCTGGCTTATGTTAGACCGCTTTGAAACTATAGACAGCTCTTCTAACTGAGCCATCTTGCCAACGACCTATGAGTATGTCTAGAAATGGCAAACGGTTGTTGTCCTCAACTACACGCTTCGGGTTAGGATGACAACTGTTTGAGCGTTGTACCAGGTTGTGTACTGCCTGTTTGGATCGACTGAATATCAATGTCTTCGAAGTAACGCTTGTAATATGGCAAGCCTGCTATCCTCATAGTTAGCTGTTACCCAATTTCTAACACGAAGAAGTCTCGGAAGTTCTAATCACGGGACTATCGATTGGAGTTAACAGGACAGCTACTGTGTCTCCTCTCGAGACGATCAGGCCACCTGATCACTGCTCAAAAGCGAAAGTAGTTGAGCGTTCAGATGTGATAATTCGGTCGTGCCTAATGTGAGGTCAATGGCGCGGTGGTCAACACGGTTGTCTCATGATTGAATGGCCTAAGCTCAAATGCCGGCGGTGGCAAGGATATACACCACTGACGAGCTCTAATGAGAGCGAAAATCGAGTCTAGTGCTTCTTTTCGAAAGAGATTGGCTGGAAATTTTATCTGAATGCGAAGGCTGTGATCAAATATGGGCTATGTGCAACTTAAAAATAAACCAAATCCCCGACTACTCATCAGTAATGAAAAAGTGTGCTGAGATGGGATCTAGAGGACTTCTCATGGTTAATCCATCCATTTGACTGTAGGACGACTCGAGAAAATGAATACTGGCACTCTCAATGCAGAGCAGCATACCTTTCTTTGATACATCGGTTGACATTGGCAGTACAACGTGATTTGCTTCCACGAGCTCACATATATAATCAATTATTTCATCCAAAGGGACGTTTAAGAACAGAGGCTGGACGTCTATGGAGCACATCAGTTCAATAACCAGGATTAGTTTGTCCAATTCACTGATCATCTCGGCAGAATCTTCAATAGAATGTGCCTGAAACTTTTGTTTCAGTAGAGTTAAAATAGCGACTGGCCAGCGTGCAAAATTATGGTATGGAGAGTTTGACATTGCCGAAATTGGCCGAGGAGGCATCCCAGACTTATGCGTCTTCGGCAGGTCGCACAGCTGGGGAGTTGACGATCCACATGGTTTAAAAGATCCATGTTATTGTATAGTCGCTACTGAAGAGTCAATACGAAATGCTCACATCTACCAGTTTTCGTGTTCTCACTCTTTTGTTCAAACTTCAGAAAAAATTTACTGCTTTAAATTTTACCTGATGAATTAGGTGAAGGTATATCATTTCAGCTGTTCTGTAAAAGTTGCTACCAAACCTCTATTGGTATAGTGTTTCAGGTAAGCATACATAACAGAAAAATTTAATGCATGAAGTGGACAAACGAAATTTTCAACCTAACCACGCTTTTGTCTTTTGTTTCTTTTCATTGTTACTGATTGCAGTCAACAGCGTCACATTTCATCCAGGCTTGGTATGAGACTTCGCTGTTGACGAATAAACACATAAGTAATTATATTTATCCTTTCTTGACTACTTCAGTCCCTTTGGTTGCTCAAGGCTGTCGTCAGCCGACAAGCTCCAGTTCGAAACAGCTGATGTCACTGCACTGTTCACTATATAGCAGGAGATTCGGTCAGCACATTTTACTGTATTCTATACTGAGATGTATTGGCATTTTAAGCTTACGCGGATAGCTGATGGTGTATACTGGCAATTTGTTTAGTAATTTGACACTGTTGTATTCCAGGAAACGTGAGTTTACAGCGAATTCATCAGTTCCAAAATGGTTAAGTCAACAAGAAGTGAATTACAACTAATTGTTCTAGGTCTGTTTTTGTATGTTCACATTGTTGAAAACTTTTGAAGTTAAAGTCATCAGAATTGCAACATCGGTCTTCATTTATTTGGATTTATGTACTGATAAGATCATAACGCCTGGTGAAGAGTTTATAAAATATAACTTAACGAGATTATCATATCAAAATCTTGGATGACCAGTTGGGGTATGCTACTGCAGATCCATCCATAAAAATGATACGCATCACGATGTATATATACATATATTGCCTAGGATTTAACCGATAACCTTGTAACTGCAGTGTTACATCAGATGACAAGTTTGGGCAGACACAAACCAGTTTCGGAAAATATCTATTAATGTCAACCAAACTCAAATTATGTGGAATCTTTGCGAAAATGATTCTGAGGTTAATCTTGAACGCCGACTATCCAGTAGCTGAGTTATTAACACAGCGAAAGTACAAGTGCAGTGAGGACGAGTGATCACATTATACTACTCAAAACATTACTGAGATGTCAGGCATCAGCATGTAACTAGGTATTGAATTCACCAGCAAAATATGGTGCACTCTAGCATGACATGACGTTTTCCCTGCATGAACATGGCAATGACAACCGTAGCGTTCCTGGATCAATGTTACATGCTCCAGAGTGTTTTTGTTTGTGGTGGTGATGAAACATGTAATGTCTGTGTTGATTTTCTGAATGAACAATCCAGGATTCATCCGATCTTTCGACTGACAGCACAGTCATCTCAAGAGATGTCAGCATTTCCCTCTACTTTCATCCGTCGAAAATGCCAAGCGTGTAAATTTTATGTGTACCTGTAACCTAGGGCTAACTAATTGTCAATCCGACCATACTCAGGTGACGGATGTCCGTTCCCCGTGAAGGCGGGACTAGAAGCAACTTCAAGCCAGAAATATTACCCGTGCTTGTCTCTGTGACTAGCCTCCATGAATTCCTCTATCAGAGTAAACCGAACAAAAATCGTGCCACTTATGCCGAACCGTTCTATTGCGAGATGTTTGCACTTTAGATTAAGCAATCTCACAAAACATTTTTTCATGATGCAGACCTCGTGAGGAGACTTAATAGGGAGATACAAGCTTGACTCCAACGGCAAGAAACCAGAAGGATTAGTCAATGTTCGTTACTTAGTGTTATTCATCACTCAGTTTTCTAAACAACTGCTGAACATAGAGCCTGACAAGTATTGCCTGGTGGATACATAGTAATCGTTTCCCATACCTATGACTGCAATGACGGTATGAACCACACCATAGTTAGAAAAGCTCACTTGTAAACAGACTGACTGCATTGTCGGAAGTAGATCATATCACTAACGCTGTCGAACATCGTTTCGGCGTGGCTCATGTGACGACAAGCTCTGATTAGTACTGCTTCAACTATCTGTTACAAACGCTGTGTTGACGACAGTTACCTTGTTTGGTATTTCCAGACATATTCATACTAACCTTCTCTTTCAGGTGGTGCTGAACAACTTATTCATCTTCATATTCAAATGAGTTCATTACTGTACGTCTTCACTGTTCATTGCATCCAGCCTTTCACCCTCTATCTAACTGGAATGGTTCGTTCTTGCAGTTTGACATGATAGCACAGTAGCTTTTAAATGCAGTGCAGCAGTTGGAGCACTAGTTGATCATTCAGAAAATCAACACACGTTTTATCACCACTACAAACAAAAACACTCCGTTGCATATAACCTTGACCCACGGATGCCGCGGTTGTCAGTGTCAAGTTCATGTAGGGGAAATACCATGTCATAGTAAATTACACTTCACTGATCCTTTCTCTATTTTCCCCGGTGAATTCGATATGTGCTTCCGTCAGGCTACTGACGATCGGTTCAGTGTGATTATTCGTCTTCACTACAAGAGTCTGAGGAAAGTAATGTGGGGATTCGAAATTTCACTCAACTGCTAACATGACAGGAGGTTTATCAATTTTGGTGTTTATGGGTCACCTTGTTTGAAAAAGCAGTGTTGTGTATAGTTCATTGAAAAGGGCACGCCAAATATGACGTTTCAGAGAAAAGTATCTTTTCCCCCCAAACGTTGGCTGGGTATGACAGTTTTCATCTCACTTACCAGTTCCCTTGTAGCTGCAACGTCAGTGATACAGATGGAACGTTGTCGCGTCTGACAAAACTGATGACTGAATACATTCTAAAACCATTTATTCACAAGTGCACGCAGCACAACTCAGCTGTAAATCAAGTATCTGGAAACCCAATTTAGACTTTTGACAATTCCGCCATTTGTTTGTCTCTACAACCTTACAGAAAGTACAGTTGTGTTAACCTACTGACCTTCAGCGAGTAGTTCATTTGTGTCTAATTTAGTGATTGGACGATAGATGAGCTTTGTAGGCGCTGACGATCATTCGTTGAATAAGCGGATCAAACATGCCTCCTTCCAGCAAAGCAGAATCAATAAGAAAGACTGACCAGTCACCGCTGATAGAATTTCATTAGACATGTAACCACTCTGAGAAGTTTTCATCAACCCAGATGTCTAGGAACGAATTAGTTTATCCAATGCAGCGCCCACTCCTGCTAAATAAAATATCGTGAGCCACTTAAGGATGTGAAAAAATTGTTGTGTTCTCTTTTTTGACCGCCACTGGAAATCACACTGTGCCTCATAAAATAATTGGGTCACACAGTGTATTTCGAAAATAGTAGCGTATTACCCACGTATAAGCTGCTTAAAAAACGGAGCATCCATAGACCGAATTCTCTGATGTGTCAGTGGCTTTAACGCGGTCGGTCTATCCATGCCTTATTTAGCTGATATTTGATGACTTGCAAAACATTGCACAGGGTAACTACGTCTCTTTAAGGTAGAATCAAGAAACGTAACTTCACGCAGAACATGACTGATGGGAACATGGGGACTCTGATACACAGAGTCTGCATACCGACTGTTTCAACCAGACTCTGACAGAAATTGTAAAACTGTAAATGTTGAACAAATCAACTTGTGGAAAAACCATTACACCCCTTTTCAGCACACCCGGAAAATACAACTGTTTTTCTGGTGTTTATTTCCAACTCTTAGCTCGATAGTCAGATAGCCTGATATCTCAGTCCCAAACAGCCGATTTGCGTTGGCCTTATTTCCATTTATGACTGAGGTGTCTTCTACGGATGACCTGCACTGAGTTACGACCTACATATTGTCCTTCGTTTTGTCCCTTACGATTGCGAGAAAGGAATAATCCAACATGGAGCTCCGTGATCAAAATCTACCTTGGACAAAGTTTTGTGAACGTAATTTTGAAAGCCCTTCAAAATGACAACATGTGACAAGAAAATTAATATGACGTTCTTCACTCCACCCTCAAACCCATTGTCTTTTTCTCCCATGATGTGTCACTTTTTGAAACTTTCTTATATTACGATCCAAGTTTATTCTTATTTAACAAGTTAAAGCATAATGTCTTATGCCAAATGTAGTTTTATGTAGTTCATGCATAATTCATTCAAAAGACGTTTACTAAATTCCTGCTGAAGTTATCTTCAGTTGTAGTTCTGCAGGCAGTGAATTTGATAGCTGTGAAATTCTTTTGAATATACTGTTAAGTTCTTTTAAAATCAGGCCTGATCTCAGATAGGTCACATAGCCGTTAGTTATAGGTGGGGGGGTCATTCAATACTATCATTCTAATTGAAGCACATACTTAGACTCGAATCGTAAGCCGTTACTTTGTTTTTTGGTTCTTACTTTTGCTGGGCAACGACTCTGCCGAGTACAGTGGCTAGCTTTTGAGAAACTGGCTATGCTGTTGATAAAGCATTCACGAAATGTCAGCCTTGAAAACAGGCTTAGCAGTTTTCACTTTGAAGAACCCATTTAGCAACTGGTTCAAGGTCTCGCGAACCTTTCGTGAAGCAGGTGTTATAGCAGCAGGCATAAGGGCTCTTGTGTCGAACAAACACTAGGTCTCACAGAGAACCATAGAGTTATTCAAAGTCAGACGGGAACATTCCTCCTGGAATCTCATAAAACAAGTTTGGGAAATATATCCGCGGAAACTGAAAAGTAGCCTCAAGGCGGGTCGTGAAACGTGTTTAATAAAAAGAGTTAGGGAAATGGAAACCGCTTTTGCTTCAGAGAACACTGGCAAACTCTTTAAGCTTATCCGTGCCACTGGCCCAAGGTGACCGTCTGTCAGTGAACCTAAAGTTGAGGCAGATGGCACACTCGTCTATAATAAATCCAGAAGGTTAGAGTGGTGAGCGAAAAACTTTGACAGTCGACTTAGCTGGCCCCCCGCTTTTATTGCGTGCCCTTCACAAACTCGTAGTATAGCACCCTGGAGGATATTTGTAACACCACCCAATGAGACTCGGGACCGCAAGTGCACTTCAGCTAACAGATGTAATATAGCTGTTGGTTCAGATGATCTGGTGTCTTCAGTATTCACAGAAGATAAAGAGGGGATAGTAGAGGCTTTGACGCAGTAATTTCAAATTGTTTGGACGACGAAGACAATCCCTTTTTACTGGGATCACTCGATAAGAGTTCACATACTCAGGAAGCGAGTCTGGAGGTCACAAGGAGACCACAGAACAATCAACTTGATCCCAGTCATTTCCAGGGTTCTGGCATCCATTATACTTCACCGAAGCACTGCAGTTCGGGAGGTAAACATCAAGGGAGGGCATGAAGGCTTTCGTCCCTGGCCAGGGGGTATAGACCAAACTTTTATCGTTCATTAAATTCCGGAGCAACGTCGTGTGTACCGCCGGCCAACAGTCGCCATATTTCTCGGATATAAGCATACTTTCGTTTCGTTGGATCGATCTACACTTTGTAAGTCGCTCAAACGCAAGGGCGTGCCGATCAAGTATGTGGACATACTGTTGGCGTTTTATTCCCATACTTCAGCTCAGGCTAGGTTTTACGGTGACCTATGGGCAGTTCCAACACGAGTAGCGGCGTTCGTCAAGACCGTACAATTTCACCAGTTTCGATCAATATCATCATAGGGGAACCAACATATGAATGTCTCCGGCACTCACAAGATGCTGACGTAGAAATTACTGACTCATATTATTTATTCTGATGACAAGGTGTCCCTACTTGACAAGTTTCAAGCAACACAAACGATGTTAGTCACTATTTCGCGCACTGCTAACTACTTCGGAATTCGCTTCGCAAACTCAAAATGTAAAGTGCTTCTGCCGGATTGCTGTGACTGTAGATTTGCTGTTGAATGATGAGGTTTTGGATGCGTTTGATCGATTCCTGTACTTGAGAATCAACATCGGCGTCAGTATTAGCCAGTCCTTTGCCACATCGAGCACTCTAGGCCAACGCTGCAGCTGACTGACGTACAGTGCGAGCTGGGCAGATGATGACCTGACGTAGAGAAATTAAGTCATTCAAGAAAGGGTTGGTCACTGTAGGTCGAGTTTGTCTTACAGGCTTGGTACATCGCGACTCAGATGGAGACTTTAGGTGAGACGTCGGCTAATTGAATTCATTGGAAGGAATGTTGTCGCTATTTGACCGAGACGTCTGTGAAGTGGGTGCAATTCGTAATGCAGGGCAGTGCTGATGACACCTTTGTCCTCATTTACAGCTCGGCTGATTGTTTACACGATGTAAATGAATTTATGCTGAATGTTTGAGTAGAGCCGTGGCTGGTTTTAGTGGTTAGGTTCCTTCCCACTTCCTTTTTTTCTCTCCTTTCTTCCTGCATAGGGTTTGCTGTCTTTATCTTCATGGTTGTGTGGCAGTTGATCGTAGGTTTGCACCACATGCGTTGCTGCCCACGTTGATTATGACAAACAATAGCCTCAGAGTATTGCGACCACACACATGCATACATACTGCACAAGTACGATCAACTGATTTGCGTCAGATACACTACCGTCATTCATCCACCACAGTGTTTACAGTATTATGTAAATAAATCATCGATCGCACAAAACGCTTGCAGAAGTCATGTGTGAAGCGCAGTGAAGAATCACTACTAATGGATTCCAGTAGGTACATACTGAACTGTTTTTGAGTACACCGGGATTCAGTGCAAATGGAAACGTTAGCCCTGGGTCATGATCATAAATTGCCATCACGTAAACCTAATCATATTTACGTTGAAGCTCAGTTTGAAAACCTAGCTGGTCAATTATCTGATCTTCTGCTATCTAGTGCGGACAACATGGCCCGGCTAAAACGAAATTCAGCGATAAAGCTCATGAGTTTATCATGACCCAAACCAGTGGCCAGTGTTTCATCACTAACTAGCATCTACATTCATTGAGAGAACGTAAGTCAAGAAACACATTAATGTTGAAGCCGGATGAAGGCTCTGAGGTGGTCATTCTACAAAAAGAATTTTTATATGCAGGAGTTTGTCAATATCGTACGACCAAACGAATTTTCGATGAATATACGTCGAAACAGTGTACCACACAGGACGACTGCTTCAGCTGGTCTCATAGCTGCGGATTATTTGTGATGTGGCTTAGAAGTCTCTGAAACCCTGTATGTCATCAAAGCCAAAGCTGTACAGCCTGCTGAGTGTGCATACTTCTAGGACGCTGGTTAGGCCAAGTTTGACAACGACAAATCCCTGTCACCATGGTTTGGAAAACTAATTAGTAACTATTCTGGATTCAGTGAGTCAACAATTTCAAACATACCTCACCAAGGATTTTCTTCATTCAGTTAGTCTTGGACGAATTCAATCTTACTGATGAGTATTCTTGGGTTTGGTTTACTTTCAAGTTGACTATCACTCACATCTGATCGCAGTCTTCGCATTCAGCCAGCCTCTTTCGAAACAAAGCATTAGACTCGAGTTTCGCTCTCATTAAAGCTCGTCAGTGGTGCATATCCTTTCCACGGCCGCGATTTGAACCCCGGCCATTCCAATCATGAGGAAACTGTGTTGACCACTGCACGACCGAATTATCATATCTGAACGCTCAGCTACTCTCGCTTGTGAGCAGTTATTCAGGCTTGCCAAGAAACCGGTGTGCTCCCTAGACCTTCACTCACTGTTCACAAATATCCTACCACACGAAACGACTGACTACTTCTGTAAGCTTCTCAAGGTGCATCATATTACGTCGCCACCGCCGACCGATATACTGAGAAGAAGAGTGATAGTGAACACTAAGAAAGTCAGATTTCGTTTTTGTGATCGTCAAATAGATTAAATGGCCAAGTGAAATCCACTAGGTCCAATCTTAACAGAATTTTTCGGGCTTACAAATGAATAACAGCTAGCTACGTAGATAGCAAGCTTATCGTGTAACAAGCGTTACGTCAACGAAACATCGATATTCTGTTGACCTAAACAAATAATGTGTAACTTGGTGCAACGTCCGAATAGTTGTCATCTTAAACTGAATGTTAGGTAACAGTTTGAGGCAGACACCTGCTTGTCATTTTTAAACATACTTGTAAGTCGCCAAAAAATGACTCAATTGGAAGAGCTGTTTATAGAGAATTTAAGTGGTCTGGTCAATACCTAAACTTAAACAGCTTCATGCTGGTGCAACATGAACGAACATCAGCGGGCAATCTGGTCTCATGAGCCAGACGGATCTTTACACACCACGGACTGTGAAATGATTATACTTCACCACCTCCGTCCAATAATCGAATGGATAACCCATAGGGATCATTGCTGAGCACAGTAGTTGGAAAATGCCATCAGGGGAGGTGGTCACGGTAGAGAAAATAGGATCAACATGGAGCTGTCTTTTAGGCATCAATACGTCAAACACCAACGAAAATGACGATTGATCATCAGAAAAGGACGAATACAAATCGCCATAGATTGGAATATCTTTTAATTTCCTCAGTCACAAGCATATAACATGCCATTTATCTACATTACACAAATAAGGACATCGTGAGACCTGACACGTCTACAAGCCTAATAGGTACTAGATAATCACGACCATGGCAATGTGAAAGGTTGCCTCAACCAGTTTTCTGCACATAAAGTCCGCTGGTTAGTTGGGATAAGCATCCCTTCGCAAACAGCCAGCAGCCATGGGCTTTGATTGTGCAAGATTATCTTGGATGAGTTTAATGTATCAATCTAGTGAGTTGTTGTCACGGAGGGCTTAGTTATCGGTTGAGTTAGATTCCGAGCAGTCCGTTAGCTAAGGTAAGACTGGTTCTGCATTTGTAAGCATCATTTCAATTGCGAGAGAGCTGGTGCGCAACATTTGAGACAGAAGAATTTAGCAAAATGTTTCGTGATTGCGGAGAACCGGTCTTCTGTTGTATGAATTCAACGCAACTGCACAGCCGCGTGTGTTTGAGCCAAAACAGACCCCGGATTGTTTTTCAGATCGTTGGCTAGATGATCATTTCTGACTGGCAAGAATAAGGAAACATTCTGCTTTTGAGCCATAAGTATGAGTTCAGTGCTCTCCTTCAACGCATTATTTACCTCGATGAATTTCTCTGGGCATTCACTTGGTAATAAGGTTTATCTCAGTAACTTCTGTCCTGTCGAAAGTACAAATACGCCCGGATTTACTGGACAGTGTTTTATCCATACCGTTTTGTATGCAGTAGGAGCAAAGTTAAGAATCTGGTGATATTCATCATGGCGTGTTGCTTTGGGGTCAAATGAGCACTCTAAAGTGCCACCCGCACGTCTAGTATTAAGAGCATCCACAAACGATAAACTGTTATCTGATGAAAACTCGTGAGATAAAAAAGGTTGGGATGAATATTATTGAGTAGGTTGAAAAATAAACCAGGGATAGCCAACTCGGTGAAAAATAAACGTCATTAACTAACCGTTTGTACAATAATGATATGGCCGTATAACCTGGGATCGGGTGGTTACTCACTTTTGAGAAGATACCTGCTGTTAGTTCATTCATGACCCTAGATTGTTCCATTTTGAGACAACATTGTTGGCGAGATGGAAACTGGCCAAAAATACCCGACAGTTTTGCATGAACTAGCCTGTCTCAGCAGAAGATGTGAGCAACAGTTCTTATCGCTAATCATGTCTGTATTCAAACTAAACTCATGTATTCAATTTACTGACATCCTTGGACGGAATTTTGAAGTTCAGTTCAAGTGAGGGCATTTCCAACTGAGTATATGAGAACTGAATAGATGAAGGATTGTGCACACAGTTGGAACCATCACCAGGAAACACAAAGATTGAGAAATTAACTTCAACGAATATTTATTGTGGTTGAATTCCGCATAATTGTTGGGGCTCTGAATCTACCAGCGCCTTTACTCAGCGAACATCTGCCTGTCAGTAATACCTCACTTGGAGTTTACCAATCTACATGTAACAGAACCGAGACATGTTTACTCTGCAAAGTGGAGTAACAATTGTTCAAGTGGATGCGGGAGCCTGTGTTCCCGGGGAACGGCGATGTTGCAGAACCAGGTAAACATCCATTTTGCTCAGTCGCTAGAGACATCCTGACCACTGGCCATGCTATCGATCCACCCTGTGCATTCAGTATGTTGCTACGTTACTCAAATCCAAGATTTTCGCGGTCTATTGAAGCGGTCGCAATCAACTGACTCAAGCCAACTCTGTATTCAGAAACAAATATGTCTGAACTTGACTCTTCCCTGGACTTGATGACTTACACCCATCTGCTTACTGATTGTCCGCCCCTCTTTCCTAGTTGTTTGCTAAAACATTTATACGTGTCGTTATAAACTTTTTGCTGATGAACCAGCACGAAATGTTTGCGTCTGCCAGTTTCCTTTTTCTCACCGTTGTATTCAAACCTTTTTGGAGAATTAATTGCTATAATCTACTTTTTTTAATTTAACTTGTGAGATAGTTTATGTCTCTTGATGACTAATGACATTCTACGAAAACACGGAACTTTGCTAAGACATCGAAACCGCACAAACTAACCGACTAACTGTATGAATATTAGTTGGGAGTTCGGATAAAACTTATAGCAAGCCATTACAAACTGAAACGCTAGGCTTGAATTTCACCTTTTTTGATGCCTATGAGCAGTGTTTCTACCGTGATTAGTGAGGTGTATTTTTCCTGAGTACAAGTTAAGGCGGTAGCGTAGTGTAAGTCCTCCTGGCTAAAGCTGGAATGTCAAGATAGGAAGGCTGTCGATGAACAGTTATTGTGTGAATCCTACGTTAATACCCGTTGCGTATGGCGCATGCGTCATCTATTGACCATGCACCGATCACCTGTTAGGTTCATGCGTGTGGTGTTTTCCACCTACCAGCCTGTGGAATCACGTGATTGTCTACTCAGGACGGTGACTTGCTCGTCAATGCACGCTCTGGCGTTCACCTTTCATGTGAATTGGCGCTTAGTCGAACGTTTACCAAACATGGGCTATTTTATTAAGTACCATCTGAACTCATGAACAGCAACATTATGTCTATAGGCTAAATAACAATGAAAAATGACGTTTCAGGTTATCGCACCTCATGATTTCGTTAGAGAAGTTCGAAATCAGTGAAAATACTCCTGCTCTCGAAGCTACATTGATTGCCGGTATCGAGCAAACTATCTATTTAGCGTACCCTTATATTCAACAAAATTTTTTTTCAAAGGATTTTATTGAACGACAGGCTTGAGTCTAGTTGCGAATAAGATCAACCTTCTGGCTAACTAATACTTTTTTAAATAAAATCCAAATGCCGTTAAAAGATAAACAACTGTCATAAAAGTTCATATCATCCAGATCTTCATTTACTGAGATAAAGATCTGGTGGACAATTTGTTGAATCTGTCCGTATTCAGTGAGGGTAGTTCGGACTAAAACTTGACAACAAACCGACCACTCAGAAACTCGAACCACCGACCACCGGACAAGGTTTCAATATCCTATCCAATAAACACTGAATTAGGAACGAAGACCTGTAAGTTTTTGATGTTCAATTTGTTCGGCCCCACCACATCCGGATGTTTAAGTTACCAGTCAGTCTTCCTCTTAACTTCATCTGTGTATCTCGTCACATATTGTGTAGAAATTTAAAACGACCGTTCCCACCGCAACACTGAACGCAGCAGACAAACAGTGACATGACACGATTTATACTACGACGGATTTCACCGCATCTCTACTGATGATTACTGTGGACGTGACAAAATATGCAAAATTCCAAACCACAAGACAATCACAAAAGGCCGACTTTAAGAACCAGTTCGGTTGCTAACACGGTAATATCAGCGTCTAAAACGGATTTTTTGTACGCTTCGAAAGATGTCTGATTGCGGTGGCCTCGGCATATCATAGCAGAAATTCGTTTTGAGTTGAGAACGGAACACGAAATTACCTCGATGAGTTAACCATTTTGTTTCATCAAGTGGTTCTTGGTGATCGGGGGCGCTGGCTTCTTCCGGGTGATCAGTGTCAAGCTGCCTGTTTGCATGACCAGTTGTTGGACCCATTTCGGCAAGTGTTCGGCAAACCTGAGTTCAAGCTAGCACTCAACTGTGCCGGCATAGAACGCTCTGCATTCCCATTTGTGTTTGAAAATTCCGTTTGATCTGACGAACTGATAGGTCGGTTGTTTAACCGCGGCGACATGATTTTGAAGGCTTTTTATGCAAGTGAATTTGCGGCAAAAAACGTAAGGACAACAAATGAAATAGGGCGTTTCCGAGCTTTTCGTCACACACTGTGTTCTTTCAATGAAGGACGTGAAATTACCGTCTTTGGGGATTGTGGAATTATTTTGCACTTTTCTCGTGTTGTATTCTGTCCTGAATCCCTCCACATAATCTTCGTTTAATGAAGTCTGCTCCATTTGACGGGGTTCATCATCCAACGTGTCATTAATATAAAGCCGTTTTGTCCTGTCAAAAAGCATGCCTACTAATCCTCTTTTATATGTAATTGGAACGAAGCTGTAGAAGCATAGATACTGACAGGCCCCTATATTTCTTCGATTTGTAGCATGCTGACCAGATCAATCGATTCTCATAATTACGCTGATACGCAGAAAAGGCAATCAGCTATTTGTCTCATTTTCTAATGTGCGACGAATGTTTGGATGCAAACAGTTCGCCTAGCCTAATAGATCCGTCACCCGTGTTTGATCATTTTTGCTAAGAAAAGACACCTTATCTTGAGAAATCCCCATATTAACAAGAAGAATGGATTTTCCAATTTCAGGAATTTGAATGCCCGTCATTATTTTCAAAATTTGAGTTCCACGCTCCGTGACCAAGGCCCGAGGCCTCTAAAAACCTATAATTATACTTGCTGTACACCGTTGTTTCGTAATCAGATCGAGCAGCGCATAAACCTTCTTTGAAGATCGTCTTTCTCCTTACTTGTTGGGATGGTCTAAGCAGCGAGAGTTGGGTCACGATACTTGCACTCTGATTTTCATGTCCTTTTGCAATATCGTTGTGTTCCATTCTCGATCGAGATACTGTTGCCGGTCTTTGTGTTCGTTCTTACTTTTCATTCTCAGGAGGTCGTAACAAATTGTGGCTAATAGGATTTAATTAACACATCTTCCATTGAGGACCAAAATATCCGGTTTGCTCGCCATTTGTTTCTACAGTTTATTCACAGAGAAATTTGTTAAAACTGCATAAACTTTTATAACCTCTACGAAATTTCATCTTAGGATGGTGAAGTTATATACATTTGAATGACCGCCAAAGAATTATTGACCAGAATCTGGGAAGGAGACAGGGTAAATAAATGTGCGACAAACCTAACTATTTTGCAGTTGGGAACCGAAATAAGGTAGGCTTAAAGATGTCGTTGTTGATTTTGTGCGATCGACGATAGACGGCTAAAGCTCACACAATCAGAGTAACGTGTAGCCTGTACAATTTTGGGCAGTTGCATGGAGTACTGTTGAATACACGGATCTGGATGAAACAACTGAATCGCAGCTGTCATGATGGTTCAAATGGTAAAAAGTGACACATGACTTTTGCAATTCGCTCTAGTTAACCAGAGCATACTGAATTTTGGAGATGATGGAGTTATTGAAAAGATGCACGAAATACGACCTAAAAATAAATTTCATTCGGTGGACATCATTTCGAACATCATTGTTGCTCAGAATAAACATCGTCAGTAAGGTTGCATTTGTTATCTGCAAGCGCTCATAAGACTAAAGTGAAATATTTTCTATGCAATTCATCCGAATGGGGCCACTAAAGTAACATCAAAGCTTCTGGAGTTGTATATAAGAAATTGCCATTGTTCTGTTCTAGCAACCTCCTGACGGACCCTACCGTTTGTCTGATGGTGACATTATGTGCTCATTGTTGGTCCTGATTCTCACAGACAAATTGATCAGTGTATCTGAAAATAACAGTCCGCACTGTATCAAGGAGACTGGCCCTTCTGAAGATACTGAAGTGACGCTTACGATTCTTATGAGGTCCATTAACACGGTGCGCCCACGCTGTACGAAGAAACGAAGAAAAATAATTTTTGTAGACATGATGATGATTTGTAGGCAAATTAGCTTGCTAGAGCAACGACCGCCTAGGGGTGAAGGCAGCCGATCGTACATGCGGTCCTGAAGAATGTCCAGCCAAAAGAGCAACATCATTCTGTACCGATGACACAGCAGAATCCAAAAGAACGGAAGCCGTAGGTAGCGCAGGAACCTCTGCGACGGAGTCGCTGCTAGACTAGATAATCCGTATGACTAGCTGGAATTACTGTGATGAATTATCAAACAAGAGGTGTGAGCCTTCCAACTCTCGGTGGGATTCCTCAACGCTGGAGGACGTACTTCGAAAAATCCTACAGCGATTGGATCGGGGAAAGCATGGGCGTCCAGATGAGTCATCGCTCAACTGGATCTGATCAACGGACTAGACATAGCAGGAAAAATTTGATGGATCACCGTGTCGCGGGAACATCATCCCAACACTAGCAGGAATATCTTTACACGGTCGTAGAACACGGTCAAACCTCAGTGGACAGGTTGCGGAAAACATGAGCCACCGGATGAGCCATCGCCCAAGGAGATCGGACCGACGGACCAGCAAAGGCAAGCAGAAAACTCGCCGACGGAAGGCGTCGGTCACACACACAAAACGGGCAGAAGTGTGCACGACGTGTAAGCAAAAACTCAGGATCTGTTTTAGACCGGAATACTGACTCATGAACACCAGGATGCATGTAACATGGCAACCAGCTAGTTGGATAATAAAAATTGTGCTTCATTGAATGTTTCTCGCTAAAATACTGTGTTGTAAGTTCTGTTTGACATTCCACTGAAGACGGGAGCTGCATCTACATTTAGCAAACAACAAGCTTAACAATGCCACCCATTAGTGACCTATCCCTTCAACAGACGATAGTCAGGATAAACTCTCGAATAACGCTGGCGATTGTCTGCCCTGATCTGTAAGTTACATGTCTATCGTATCCAGCACTATCCCTGCTTATGGATTTATACAGAGCTTATGATTCTGTATCAAGCTATGTTAAGTTCAGGCAACCCAAGCAATGACCAGCAGGTAGTGTAAAATATCCAGAACTGTACAGTTTGTAGTAACCAAAATTCTGCCTTCATTATTTGTTCTGTTTGACAAGAGGCTCGATAAATTTACCAAAGTTTATAAAGGTAGTGTGAATCAACGGTCGTGTTCGTCGCTCAAGAGCACGCACAGAGTTTCCTCTCATTATCTATCAGGTTTTTATCAAGAAGCTTCATTCAACTCTAAGTCTTGTTTGTGATGTATTCTTAGCCTGCCCAAAGAGCAGGAAGAACAAAGACCGGCTGGACTTCAAATCAGTGTATGTCCGAATGCCATCTCGTCCATCATGCACTCGACCACATGTCAAGCCAGAGTGAGAACAACACACATTGCTTCAAGCCAATCACAATCAAGGTCAACACGTACGATCGATAGCAGTCTGCCCACATGGTGATTGTTTGAATTACAGACCGCCTCCGTCATAAGGAAGCCATGCAGTTGCCTATACCAAGTGTGTGTTTCATTTTACGTACAGACCCGAAAGTGTATACAAACTGTCTGCTCATATTGACATTATGATCCACACCGCTTTGTATCATTGTGGTGCAGCGCCTATGAAAGTCAGTTGAGGCTCTCCGTTGCAGTTAAAATGGGTTGGTTCACGCACGCGACACTAAAGAAGGTGATAAAGTTGACCTAAGACATACACTAATATATATTGGCAACACAGATAGCATATGTGAAGACCAGGTAGTACCTTAACAGCACGAAGTTCCCCCGAGTGTTCAAAAGAGACACCCTCAGAACACTCAGGGAACGGTGGGGAAAAATTGTGCGAAGCCGTAGTAAACGATGTTAGTACTTGCCGCAGAAGCCCTGTTTGTCTACGGAGCTGAAGTCCTTTGAACGGAAACCTATCCATACGCATTACGTACAACGCATTTTTTGATGTCCCTGGAAGAAAAATAAGTCACACAAACACTCAAATGTCACAATGAGCGAAGTATTCACAGTATCATCAACGGCAACACGTTCATTATTACAGCATCGGAATCCCAATTCGAAGATGTCCGTAACCGCATCGTTCACATCTTTGTTCGCCCCCAACCTGGCCTTCTGAATACATCTCTGAATGGTTTCCTTGACGTCCGCTTGCGTTACGCCGGGGTACGCCTCTTCACAAAGGATCCTGAATTGCGGAAATGATCATTTAAAACAATTCACTCCCCTCAGAAGTTCGAACAGACAGCTGCAGAACGAAAACTGGTAGATGCAAACATTTCGTGTCAACTCATCCGTACCAAATTTACAATGACGTGAAACGTTTTTTTACATGGAACAGTTAGAGGGTAGGGTGGCTAGTCAAGCGGTGGGTTAGAAAAGGTCACTAAGTCCAGGGTAGAGTCAAGTTAAGGAGCAACTTGTTCTGAAGACACAAGGTCGGCTTCAGTTGACTGATTGTGACAGCCTC
This sequence comes from Paragonimus westermani, assembly GCA_008508345.1. NCBI lineage: Eukaryota > Metazoa > Platyhelminthes > Trematoda > Plagiorchiida > Troglotrematidae > Paragonimus > Paragonimus westermani. The sequence continues at coordinate 43,554 of QNGE01003192.1, forward strand.
AGCAAACCGCAAGAATTTTGGATTGGAATGACGTAATAGGATTCTGAATGCACAACCTAGATCAATAAGGTGTCCAGTGGTCAGGACGTGTCAGGCGACAGCGGATGCTGATTACTTGAGTGTTCCAACGATATTGCCGTTCTTCTGTAATACAGAGTTCTGCACACACTTAAGTAAATGTTTATTCACTCTGGAGACCAGGCACCTCTGAGTTATGTTGGACTGAAATATCTATTCTTATTAATATGCCAACATCCAAAAAATTTAGTTAGCTATTGTTGCCTGACTCCTAGGTGGAATCAATGCTTTTGTAGGCTAAGGCGGAAGACCTAACAATCCTGTTCTTGCTCGAATCCTCATTGGCAACGGAGAAAAATATCATCCAGTGTCTATAACCACTATTTACTGTTTTCCGATTCACCCTGGTTACTGTTTTTATATTTGTGTTGTCATTAGCCTAGCGATCAAACATAGAAAGCAAGTTTTGTCCGCTACTTTATGGTTGCCTAGTTTCGCAATCATACTTAGCTCTCTCATTTTTTGGATAGAATATTGTCTGGCTTCATTTAAACAAACTGTTCCTCTAACAAACCATGATCAACAACCGTTTGAGAAGTCCTGCTTGGCAGCCACTCCTTTAGATCACTCTATGGAACTTATGTTGCACAGTCAGCTTGACTGTAACCGAGTACAAATATAAACTGCTGAGTTATCCACATAGCGTAGTAGCTCAGCCGGCAGAGTCGGGTCTGGCGTGCTGACCCTGTCGTCAATTCGAATTCGTCGATATGTCGATTATTCACAGGTGGGCATCCTTCAAACCAAAGTTGAGTAAAGCAGTTCGCCTTAATAATCCAGGCAAACGATCTCCAGTTTCGACACTTCACAAATAATACAACAAATTCAGCGTTACATGAGCCAAAGTCAGCATTTCTCATAGGACCTTTGGTGGGAGTGCCAATCTAACTCACGTAATCTCTTACCACTATGACCAATCAACTAGCTGAGTCGACTGCCTGTATCTTAGTTCCCAGATGCACGCAACTAGTCCACAACTCACAGGATATATAGATCATAACTTTACTCAACGAAATTTCCCAGGGTCCCGTTTCACTTACTCAAAGTAACACTAAAAATTTTAAGCGTTTGGTCTCGTTTCATAAATAACCGATTCGCTGAAATCATTACCTATCAGCTAGCCATTTCGGTGGTCGGCCTGTGTGGTTCAGTATCACCAAAGTTCACTTGAATTTCACGGTGCTACACTCCAACAACTGAAGTCCGCAGTCCAAGCCTAAAAGGTAAACGTGTTCGCTACCGTCACACAACAACTCATAACCACACAACAGCCGCAATGAAGCGGTGTGAAACACGACCAGTGTGGAGAGAGAGATAAATCGTTGGTTTCTAACAGTTTCAAGGACGGATAAAATATGAACGTATCATGCATGCCTAGGAAAGCTACCCGCAATGACTATCCTAATGACTGTTAAGAGTAAGAACTTTTTCTACTCTGTAAGCATTGCACTGGGAGATGTCATTTAAGCGATAAGTAAGGATGCAGGTAATTGTATGGCTAAACTAATACGGACAATTTGGTTTCATTTTGTAGCTGACACCTTGTAAAATTGCTCTCTTTTTCAGGGTGTTTTGAAAAAATCCGCGATATGTAGTAAAGAAGTTAGTAAAACGCCACTGATGTTTGGTAGCTTGAAGTGGATTTTCTGTGTAACGGCATGCAGCTGCATTACTAGATCATATAATTAGTTGGTTGCGTACTTGCCAGAAAAGTCTCCAATGCATCGGATTTATTGGTAGAACCAGCACGAAAATGTTCACGGCGCTCACTATCGCCCTTAGTAAAGTAACGGTAAACAGTTGTTTTGTGTTTTTTCCAGTGTAACGTTCCACTCGGCGAAACTGTTCTCAACACCCACTGTGAAACTCGCTTGAGTACAGCGTTGTCGGTTCCCTGACCGGGTTCTGGAAGACACCGGAAAACTCTGTTTGAAGACTGCCTGATATGGTGAAGGACAGACTTCAATGCCATCCGTCTTGTGTTTCGTGGTCATTGCTGCAAATTCTTCTTCTTTGTCGTTGTACATTTCTTATCTTCTTCGATTTGCAGATTACTTATTTCTAATACCCTGGCAAGCCTGCCACTTCCCGTAGTTTTTACACGTTACGTACATATATATACTCAGATTTCTTTCGGTTCGCATGGCAGACAAAGCTCTACGTCTGTATACGTGTAAAAGAGTATATAGATTCAATGTAAACTCGTCTGAATGTATTATTGAGCACCGGTTGTGTATTTCAGGACACAGGCAACCGGCAATTCAACCAACTTGACCGCCCAGACTGCATTAACAATTATAGCACGAAGAAGCAGGTGAGAAGGTTATTTTGCGCAATCACCAGGTAAATAAGGGCTCCACCACGGCGGCATTTTTTGAAAAGTGAAAAGAGATTCTAGGGCAGCCACAAACGATATTTATTTTACGCACCACTTGCATGTAGATAATTGGCTTTCATAGGTAGTCCTGTCTTCAACTCTGTCTTCGGTCGATTTATTCTCTAGAAAATCAGTAGATCACCGTCATCGCCATTATCATTCTTTTCATCTTTGAGTCGTTCCTGTCGGTTCAGTGACTTGGACTGACGTTGGCTGTGACAGCGGCCTACGAAGTTGCACAATAATAGTTTAGTAGGAATATGTGACGAAGAATGACGCGAGAAGGACAGCGAACAACCACGAACAGTTTTGTTTAAAGAAACACGACGGCCAGTGAATTTGAGTATACAGGCTTGTCATAAACTGTAGCACACTGTCTTCAAAGAGTGTTTTCAAGCAGCAGTGTGAATGGCTGCAGCCTTTCCGAAAAGGCGTAAGAGACGTACCAGCTTTGCTAGGCGGGATGGTCGAAGCTCGGAATCTATGACTGCTGCTTTCAGAATATCAGCTATCACAAAGTTGTAAAGAAAGGACGGAGGTCGGACACCCCCAGTCGAACACCACTTGATGCGGAGAACGCTCGAGATAGCTGCCATAATTGCATATTGCAGTCAGAACTAACAAACAGCAACGTCAACAAATTGATATATTTCACTGGGAACGGTCTGCGGCAGAGACAACCCCAGATAGCATGTCGGGCAACCGAGTTAAAACAGGCCTTACATCCCAGCTCACCACTACCATTGGCTACGAAGTTGAGTGCTGGTGCTCTGTTGTCTGCCGCATGTTGAGGTTGTGATCGATACACTCCCGACCTGCTCCTACACCCACTTGTTTTTCTGTCATATGACTCTGTGATCCAGAAATCATCGCGATATGAGACCAGTGGACAGCTTGGATGCAATAGGGGGAAGGCTATTGCCTTGTGGTTACCACATGATCTCCTGGTACCTCTCCTGAAAATGGGGATGACAGTTGATGAGCCCCAGCCACGAGACATTACTTCAGGGACCTACATGGAATAAAGTAATGCGATCATTTCAGACAGTAGCCTCTGATCATCATCATTGAATAGTGTTGGGAAAAAAATCCGAAAGTGGGGCTTTAGTATGTTTCAATATTTAAATTCTTAGGGCCTCTCCCCTTCCCGAGGAAGAATCATCTGGAATGCCACACCTAACCATTCATTCTCCACCATTCACAAATAAATGGTTAGGCTCAAGCAAGATCTACTGTTCCTAAAAGTGGTCAGCCCATCCGTCAGGTCACCGCAACTAGCTGTAACTTCATAGACCGTCTTTTTCACATGTAGTTTCACCAACACCGTACAGGCGGCTAATGCACTCATGAACCAGGGGATATAGCGATTGGTTGTTTCCAGACAAAAATTTCTTCATCTCTTCAGGTTCTCGGAGGAATAAGCCTCACTGTCATTGCGTAGAATTCTCATAAGCTTACGTTTCACTTTGTGACGTACTCCGTAGTATTGCAGGGAGATCGAGCGAGTTTTTAAAGTATGATTCGCTGAACTGGTGGACATTCACATCTGTCCCGTCTGCAGTGCTTCCATGGAATGGGTCCCCAGAAAAGGTTCGTATGCTTCTTGATATTTTTGTCTAATGTTTGATTGGGTCACTCAACTGTTGTGACCATCACTGCTGTATGGTAAATTTTTCGTTTACCTTCGTCTCTCAGCTCTCAACTGAGCGCTTTAAGTTAGTGAACACATGACCTCTGCATAAACAATAAGATATGGCGGACGCAAACGACTGCATTTTCTGAGTGAAGTTTTCTGCTTCAAAATAAGCGACAATCTTTAGTGGAATTTTGCCACCAGCGGCGAACGACTATCCAGTCAAATTGTGTTCATTGCTGAGTTGTACAGCGGTTCCCACTTGACGTATTGTCGTTGTTTGTGCTGAAATGTGGTACTCAATATATACGGTTTGTGAGATGTGCATAATCGTAAATAGTCGATAACCATTATTAGTGTATCCCACAGAGACACAGGACACACCGGTATGAGAAGACCAAGTCGTGTGTTCATATCATCAGCAGGCACAGAGATGTCCGAGTGCTTAGTTTTTCTCAGAAAGTCAAAGAGGAGACCATGGAAGATTTCTTTGATGTTATCCGTGCTATTTTCTGTCACAGCGTATGTTGTTATGATATATTATTATCTTTCTGGCCTGCGACGACATACGCTGGCTGAAGTGCTGAGTCTGACAGCACATAGGTAACGATTCACTCAAATCCAGTCGGGCATATTCTGCTCTTCATTGCAGCTTACTGCAATCCCTACTGCGGGTTGACAGCGAAATTTGGTTTAATTTTCACTGGAGGCCCTGATATGAAACCTTTGATCGGTAACGTTACCTAGGGAGAAATTTGAGTGAAGAACACTTCTAGGATTGTGAAGTCGCCAGTTTCGGGGAAAGCATATATTTGGTTCCAGATTCGAGATGCTGCATGACAGCAGTTTGCTGACCTAGATATAGAAGATTGCGGATGTGAAGATCCTCAGTGCATACCGGCTGTCTTCACTCGAGGAAAGGGTAGTTAGGAGAGTAGAAGGAAGATTGTGAACATTAGCGAACTGATCCGTCAGGACAGCAATAACTTCTGATACCTCCTGGTCGTTCACACCACAGAACGACCGGACCCCACCTCGAGTTGCCGATTCAGAAGTCTGACCTACGGCAGCATAGGATGCAGTTTTCTTGGGGGACCCTGCCCGGAACCAATAACTGAAGAACCTAACTTACTTTGAAGTGAAGCACTTGCCCAATTAGGGATGCAGTGAATAACACATTGCTATCCGAATCTGGCCAATGCTGCACGCATTGGGTGTATTCGAAACTTTGAGAGTATATCAGACGTTTCTGGACCTTGCTGGATAACGCATCGACCGTTGTGATCAAGTGTGGAACGATCGGAATGGTCTTTGTTTGAAACTGCTTTCCCAACCCCACTTGGTCCAGGTTGGGAAAGTAACTTTGCTGCAGCTATGAAAAGCAGTTTCGCTGTGTGGTCGTATAATCATGCGTCACCACCCAAACATTTATACACGGTAGGTACACTGAGTGACTATTTAGGCCAATGGGTCTTTAAACCAGCCGCTCTTTAAGTTTCAGCGAACAGACTGTTTTCGATAAATTCTCTTCTTTGGCTGGTACATTTATATAAAATTAATTGACCAGTTAGGATGTTGTTGATCAAAGTTTAATGAAGGGACGGTGTGATTGGATAAATGATTAACAATACTTCGTTGTGGTTAAGAACACGAATGAAGACAGTCCTAGTTAGGCAGTGTTAACCAGGCTGGGACATTGAGGAGGGAACAAATCGTTTCACGGGTTGGGCGGCCGTGTTAGGCCAAGGAAGCCCCAGTGTTTGAAAGAACTGCTTGTGCACAAACAGTTCTGGGTGACGTAGTCAGATTGCGACCCACTCGGCTATCGATGAGATGCGGCACTTCACCTTTTGTTGGAAGGTGACCAGATCAGATAGACGGTACGAAAAACTGTCTTGGTGTCCGTGTGTTGATTACAGTCGATCAAATCAACCGGAATGGATAATGATGATGATGATGATGATGCGTTTTGTTCTCCCCGAGTAAAGCCACGCAGGGGCAGTGTTCACAGATTCTTTCAGATAAACGTTTAGTAGTGCGACCTATATATGCTGAACCACATGGACAGTCAAATGTGTAGTTCAAAAAAGAGGCAACATTATTAAGCACGTTGTCTTTCAAAATCACTGGAACCGCCCGTTTTGAATTGAATGTGACAGCAGAGCTAGTGGCATAATAAGTCACGTTGATGGCATTGGCGATTTGACGTGATATCAACTCTGTCGCTGAGTCACCCTTGAATAGCAACAATAAGTAGACATTCTTCTTATTGGCAATGTCCACTAAGGGTCGCGGTGTCTATACTGCTTGTTGCTGTTGAACTTCTCTGGGTAGGCCTTAGTATCAAGAATCTCTCTCGTAAAGTTTCCAGTTATTCTTCTATCGTGTCACCTGTACAGATCCTCTTTGTTCTCTTCTTCAGGCAGCGTATCAAACCACGTTTAAGACTGATCGGTGCGTAGCTATGGAAGCGCACTTATTGACCAGTCCATGTTTTCTTCCTAAATACGCCCCTCTCTAGTAAACTATCTGGTTTGCATTCTAGTGCCACGTGAAGAAAAGACATTTGCCTGTTAATTTCCTCCTCCAAATTGAATTTACTGTTGTTATGAGCCTTGTTGAAAATCTCTCGTATTTTCTGAGTGTCTTCTAAATAGTCTACTACGCAAAAGATACCGTCTACATGTCTTCGGTAATAGCCTGTTTCTTTAATAGCACACACCCAACTTGTTGCTTTCTAGCATGCTCATGCAGATATCAGCAAGATCTGGTCCCAGCGGAGAGCCCATAGCAACAACATTAACCTGACGATATAGCTGTCCGATAAATTTGAACTGGACATTGTTTGTGCTGAATAATAATAATTCTTTTAGTACCCGTACGAACAGTGCTACGTTAATTTGGTGGTTCTCGGTATACTCACAATAAGTACAGGTTTTTATCAGTGGTACTTTAATGAACAACGACGATACATCAAAAGACAGCACTTTCTTCTGCATCACGTTGAGTTTTGCAGGAGTCCACGAATTCGAAAGTGTTTTTTAAACTAAATGTAATTATTTCTCTCTTCACTGCTTCCAAAATTTCTACTAACCATTGTGCAGCCGCCTGGTAGAGGGAGTCGCACTTGTCAAGTATCGGGTCGAGATGGCGGCTAATTGAGCTCAGTGGCGTGAATGTTGTCGTTGTTTGGCCGAGCTGTCTGTGAAGTGAGTGCATTTAATGACGCGAGGCAGTGGAAGCCCTAAGGATGCTGTCTCGCTGATGACTCTTTACTCTCACTTGCAGCTCGGTTGTTTGTTTCCAAGGTGTAGGCATCTTGATGCTGAATGTTTGAATATAGACGTAATTATTTTCAGTAGTTAGGTCCATTCCCGTCCCCATCTTTTTTCCTTCTCTCTTCCTATATAGGGTTTGCTTTTTCTCCATGGTTGTGTGGCAGTTAAGCATTAGCGTGAACCACTGATGTATTGCTGCCTATGATGATGATGATGATGATGATGATGATGATGATGATGATGATGATGATGATGATGATGATTTGTGTATGTTAGACAGGCCATATATCTGCGGAGCATGCGTTCTTGTCGGAAGTATACAGTCACATACATAGGTATTGATGGAATCAGTCTGTTTCATAATGCGTAGCATGCTCGACAGTCACTTTTCAATTGTTGAGGTCTTATCTTTACGACCCTTTTCAATGCGGAATTTCGTTTTATCCGACAATATGTCTAACACTTTTACCAAGTAATCCGCTCAATCTAGCAGAACCATTCCCGCTCCTTTATCAGGCTTGGATATCCTAACAGTGATCATTTTTAAAATTTTCTGTGCCTCCAACCGAGACTTTGTGAGCAACCTAAACGGCGAGGTCTTGCAACTTGAATACTCGTAGCAAGCATTTGCAGGGTTGGATTTAAAGTGTTCGGAACTCATTCCAGGAGGTGGATTTGGATCTCATAACTGAGTGTTGAAGTTCCCAAACTGAACTTCCAGATCTAGTTGTTTAACTTTGCCACCTAGGCAGCAGAATTTTGAGCCAAGCGTCTTCGTTTGTTATTAAATACAGAGAAGTAATGTTAGTCATTCACTTAATTCCACTGTCCCTTCATTATTCTCTAGTCAATAAAATCCCAATGAATCACTTAATTTTATGTGATTGCACCAGCAAAAGAGGAGAATTTATCAAAAACAACCAGTTCGCTGAAACTTTGTTTTTCATGAATGCTACGGAGATATTCAATTATCTGCCCTTAAAATATCGATTACTATTATGAATTTAAGGAAAACGTTCTTCATACAACTATAAAATAAGCTGTAATTTGTTACGAGAATACACTTTAGAGGTGATTAACCCCCTATTGACTATCGTAAATTCGAGGAAAGTATTTGTTTGAACAGAAGACGGAGTGAAAAGAAACACTCTCTGTTTCAATCCGTGTGCAATGAACGCGTCGGCACTCCAGTTCTACTACTTCTAGTTGCCGTGTATGAAAGAACCAAGTTTGCTGACCCAGGTTTTCAGTCGTCGAGATAAATCTCATCCGGCGTCAGGCATTCAACACAGAATACTGTTTATGTAACCAGGATGTACCGAGTATGTCTTACTTTTTGCCTATTTCCGTTTCAAAGGACTGGACCCAGTAAAGGCAACAAGCAAGCCTATGATCTAAATATTCTCACGTAGTCACATAAGAGGAGCGAGTGTGCGGACAGCTGTCATCCAGAAATTCGTTTTCAGTTCAGTACATATACAGGAGATAGATAATGCTTGGTTGAAACATAATAATAACTCCGTCAAAACTAGACTATCAGAAACAAAGCAGTAAATTTATAAACAGTGCAACGTGAGCCGTCGTTCTGATTTAGTCAGTAAGAACGCAGTGCGTGCCGGTGTGCGGAAGGTTGAAGGCCAAGTTTGACTGAAAGTTGAAAATAACCCATCGTGTCCTCATGGGTCAAAGGAAAGTGGTCGAATCTTACTAAATTCATCAGTTACCATCTTCCTGCGCCGTGCCAATAATGTTATTTGTCCAGGAGTTTCGCGGATGACAAACAAAGACTAACTCAGTTACACATAGCTGTCGACGTTAGTCAGCTATTCACTAGTGGCTCTGCTCATCAACTTTCTGACAACCCCTAAGTTGTTCTGAGCAACTATGCTGTATAAGCTTACCAGGTTATCTCATCACGCGTCTAGCACTGTTCGTTACACAATTTGGGGATTAAGAATACAAAGCCGCATGTGTGCAGACTAGCAGATTCCTCCTGCTAATGGATGGTAAACAACTACTCGTTAACAAGCCACTGCGTCCAAAATGTTCCTTAAAGTGCATTGTAGAGCCTACAGTTGAGGAAATCTGATGTCCATTGAACTTTAAAGAGTAACCGATGGATATTTTTTCCATATACTTCCCGACCGCCAGTCAGCGTCATGATCGGATATTTTTTTTGTAGTAAATAGTTGAAGACTGCCACTTGGCCCCAAGGCGTTGGCGATGTTAGCAAAGGTTTCATTCATGCAAACCCCATTTGCACCATCCAGAAGATTAAACGAATACGATGCTTTTCTCGTTACAAACACAACTAGTGAAGTTGATGCACTATCTCGGTTGCTTCGACAAGTCATCTATTTGTGTGTTTAGGTTTCCATCCAGAAATAGTATGTAGCAACTGACTGCAGGCAAACCGAAAGAGAACAGTAAAGCGAAAGACAGGATAGAAGAAATTTCAAGTGCTTTTGAACTGTTTGTTCCCACGCGAACTTGTAGATGTCATTCAGTGGAAACAGATACATCACGCAAGAATCACTGATAAAACTCCTAGAAGCTCCGCTGTTTTCTCAAGCCGGTCTCATTTCTTTTCACACATACTTGTAATAAGTAATGAAAGATGGTTGCTCGTTATGCTGTTGTTTCGCCATTCCAGAAGTGAGCGGGAATCTATCGTGTTCTAGCCACGTGACAGACAAAGTGTTAGAACATATTCCTCCCGAAGAAATGTTAGAAAACCATAATTCACTTGTGACAAAATTCCTTAGCGTGGTTCATCCCTTCAATCACGAAATCAATTATTGTGCATTAATCCCCCCCATATGGGTACTTAACTTGACTTAGTAATTCCAGTGTTGCGTTCACTAGTGTTGTGAACCAAGAAGCTGAATGGCACACAAGTTGTTTATTTGGAAACCAATGCACGACTTGAGTGTCTCGAAGGGACTACGAACAGAAGCACTCATTCGCACACCAGTCGCTTTAGACACCATGTCTCAGTTCCGTCATGTGACAAGAGCTACTCTTTGTCATTCCGTCTTCCAATGGTCCTTCCCATGACTCTCCCGTATTTATCTCGAGATCCCAGCTGCTACTGAATAGTGGTGTGAGTAATGTGGTGCAACCATCTATCTCACTACACTAGTGATCAAACTGTTCCCAAGACGTTTTAGTAGTTTTGACTCACGTGATACAGGTACTACATTATAAACATCCGCGGTAGTCCGTAACACCTACAGTCCTCACTAACCGATGATCACCCAAATCTGCTGACGGACTGCGATTCACCAACGTCATCCAGTAACTCACCTATGACGTGTTCTTTTCTTGGTCAAGTATGAGGAGTAACTATTTGCCAAAGTGTCTACTTGGTTTTTCGGCTTTACGTGACACTAGAAATTATCGGTAATAACCCATGCTGAAGTATTAACCGAAATCATTGGTGTGAAGTGAAATTTATGACGATGTCATCTATGGAGTCTTTTATGATGCACAGTTAAATGCAGTCTCGTTGATTCTATTCAGAATCAGAGCCACTTCCCCTTAACAGACATCGTAACAGAAGGTAGAAAGATTCATCATTCATGACTGTGGAATCATCTCATCAGTTTGGATAACTATCCAGTACACTTCGTTATGAATTCCCCAGAAATACCTGGAGTATGTTGCGGCCAATTTCGCCAAAAAACCTTAAGTAAGCTGACGGAATCATTGTTTGAACGTATCAATTTGCCTTCTGTGAGGTGCCGCTTCATGGTTAAAAGAACTATCGTCAGCTACAAGTTAAACTTCTGTTGACAGTTAGAAATGCTGTTGAGCGTGGACTCCTAAACAGCAGAAAACATCTAATAATTTGCACGCCGGCTCAAACTGAGGTGACCATGGGTGAATAAGACATATAGTTTTCCCTAAAAAAAAGCGCTGAACTGTTACCGTTATTCTGCAGTCTCCTTGCCGGTGTATGTATTATGGTGTTTGCAAAATCACTTTTGAATACGCAAGCTTTTCAGTCGGTTAAGCAAGCGTGACAAGGGGTCATTCGGCGACGTGATCTTGTGACAAAATGATCCTACACATCCATGGAGTAAATAAGAAAAACCGATAGCGCATCCATTCAAACACCATACTAATGTCTGAAGAACAATGCAGCCCTCAAAGCGATTTTCCAGAAAATACCTGGGAGGCCACACGGTCACCGTCATGTTCATGGCCCCATCAAATTTTCATCTTAGTTACTATCTCCCCAGTCACTTTGTACGACTCTGTTTCTGGATTGGTCTTTCATTAATCAGATTATTGGGGATGTCATGCACTCTGAGGCGCGGCAAAAATTTCACCTCATGACTGAGGAATTGCAATCCAACTGTTTTAAAGCGGATTAATTCAGATGCTTCGGTAGAATATTTCAACCTTCCCCTAGACAAGGCTGTTTAGAAATGTTGTGCTGATCAAATATTATATCTGTTCTCTAAGAGACTACTTCGACTTTACCCAGTTATCGGGGACCTACTGTCCTATCTTTAAGGTTGGTAAGTCGTTTGCGTAAGAAATTCAGCAGTCTTCGGTAGAATGGTTTGCAAGTTCGTACCGAGTAGTTTGCAGTTCTTCAAATTATGGGTTGCCTTGAAGCGGTTTCAACATTTATAATGCTGCTCCACGCCTCCTATTTTGCCCTCTGCAGCCTATATACGTCTTTAAGTGACGTGACCAAAGTGTTCAACTTTGGCCCATAAGACCAAGTCATCGGTCTGTCGCAGGCTCTTGGCACTCCACCGTCCCTTGAACAATATCATGACAATTCTTATCGGAATATGTAGTCCACACTCGCCTGGATAAATTGCTATCAGCCCTGATAGTCAACATAACAGTGTATAAAGTACCGGGTCCAACGAGGTTCGGGGTTCAGTAGCAATTTTATGAAACTGTGGTCACCAATTCCACTCACTATGACAACCTCGTGCTTATGTTACAGAACCCACTGCCTCGCTCTATGAAGCTAATCCGGATGAAAATCAACATTGGCAGGGCAAAGCTCGTGTTCATCCATGGTGGCTATAATGACAGTGTGAGGGTTACTGTTAAGAAATACATTCAATGTGGCCCGAAAAAAAAACAAAAAAACAGTGGCTAGCTTAAAAACGCCGTGTACCTAGGACAGTACAGCCTTCACTAACCATCAAGTGTGACTTCAGATGACAATGAACAAAAACGTCCAGTGTACCTGCCTTCTTGAGAAATTCTGATTATAAATGTTAGTCGTTTGTTTTCAGCCGTTCTTACCGCAGTACACCCATACTATGAACTGTACAATGCACCAGTTTGCTTTGCATGGGATCCACTTCTTCCGAGACAAGCAAATCAGCTAAGTCTACAACCCAGTTCGCCTTAGTGAATCAGGCATTTTTATTTAACCAGATCCGTCGTCAGTGTGTGCAAATCGTAAATGGGAATTCCACTGTCAAGTGGATCAAATCGCTCAAACACAACCAAAAGTTACTGTAAGGAAAGACATATCCATCAAACTGAGCCATTCTTTAGCCAACACGGCCTACTCATTAACTGTCTGACTTGTGCTTACGAGGCAATCTATATTTTGCGTACAGAACTTTGAGATGGCTGTGGCCTTTCCTTCTGGTGAGTTTATTACTGTGGAGGGACATATTATCACCTCGACATGCCTGTGGCAGCATTCCGGTGCTGTGGGTTTCCGCCTACCTTGCAAATCTGTCAAATATAAGATAGAAGTGATCCTATTACGGAAAATCAGGGCTTCGGCTGGAAATGGACCAGCAAAATAAGCAGTATGTCCAAACGTGACAAGTGCTGTAACAGCTCAGCTACGAAACCAAGCACAGAAACTTCACATTTGCACTCATTTGTTCGGTTAACCCACGGTGCAATCTGGAATCCATCAAGTATTAATTATCTTTAGTACACAATTCTTCCGCTTACTAACGAAATAATACCACTTTTTGCAGCATTTGTATTCGTTTCTACATATTGTTTTGAATAAAGTATATGTAATTTGTTCTTCAAAATGAACGACAATTGAAAATTTTGAGGGGGTGACCGCCAGCGAATAGTCATGGGGCAGACACATGCGCTTGCGAACACAAATTTATGGTCATGCGCGCTAAGTCCCAACACCAAGGGAGGAAAGATATTCCCCCTTCACGCTTATTATCCTAACAAGCTTTTGTGAGAAGACCCAAGTTAACAGCTTATGGATGTCCCTCCAAAAAGTGACATTCATTTCCGCATATATCGTTTACAGTACTAGGCACTTGATGACCAAATTCATTGACGAAATCCCATTCCATTATGGACGTTACCAAGTCTATCAGCAGCTGTCTTCTCTTCCTATTGGATTATCTGCTGCTCCCTGTTGATAATCAAGAAGTCTCAAGCTCTTCACATCATCTAACTTGGCGTATTCAGTAACATTTCAAGTGAACACCTCGACTACCGTTGCCAAGCGTGAGTGCTCAAACTGTGAAGCAAGTTGATAACGTTAGTGGGCTCAGCCTGATTAATAATGGATAAATTAAACCCACCTTGCTCACCTGCCAATTCGCAACAGAGGCGTGTTCGTCATTTATCAATTCACACTGCCACATGCTTATATCTTTGGACTTATAAATTCACGGTCTTCGCCTGAGCCAGTATAACCAAAATATTAGGGGAAACTCCTTCTCGTTGATTTTTCTTGGGCTACTTAACATTCATCAGTAACATGATTAAACATTTCAGTTTAACAATAATGAAACCAGGTGCTTTCGATTAAACCCGCAGATCTGAATTTCGAAACTGACACTTTCATGCTGTACCTATTCTCAAGCTTGTCAGAGACCCTCAAATCTGCTTCCTCTGTTTCATTTGCTTGGCTTACTACACCTTACAACTTACCACAGGGAAGAGCGCGGATTGGAGTAAATCCAAGTCCGCAGTGGCATTTGTGATCATTATGCAGGTTCACATGCTTGGGTGATGTATATTAATAGATGAACTGAACAGCCCTAATCAACTTCGATTCTACGGCAACTTGTTAAGATATTCAAGGTCCTCGTGTTTTATATATGAAACTTACAGGAAGAAGGCCATACCGTTTCATGAGACGGAGAAAGAAACAGTACAACAGATCTGACCATATTGATCAATTTTAATACTTTGAACAGATGGAGCTCCAGAATTATGCCCATTCCAGAAGCAGATGTTTTAATATAAGGATGCACGACTAGTTTTCGGTCTATTAACCCACAACCAGCAGTGTCGCCAGGTTTGATTCGAAGCCTACCGCAATACCCATTACTCAGCACTGTATCGGTTTAGCTAGCCTCACCAATATTAATATATACGGGCGAAAACGTTGGACTGATCAATTGATAATATTTCACAAAATGCAAATCTGGTGAAGAAACTCATCCTTTCTGTCCAAAGCTGCCTCCTTCTTCGACAAAAACAGTTTCACCTAAGCAGAATGAGCAAAATTTCCTATAACTATCCAAATTTAACTCTCGCAATTTTTGACCTGTTCGATCTTTATTTCTCAACGCCTATTGCTAGCTTAGGGAGTAAATTGTCATGCTTGTTAACTGTCATCTTAAATTCTGATTCTCAAGTGTTCGTGGGTCACTTTACAGAACATGAATACCCCGTAGTTTCTCGGTTGTCGCACATTTCTGGAGCGGAACAAAATTTAGTTCACTGCCGTCTTCTGTTTGAGTCGGAAACAAGTTGCCGGGACACTGGCGTTAAGCTATGGATCAAGATTTTCCGCTCTCTTCATTACAGGCAGGAAAATTCTAATTTAATCGATCGAATTGTCATTCCTTGGACAAATCGACGTAATCTCCGGTGTGCTCTTGACACTTTACATTTCTGAACCACACCACAGACACAACGTTTAACTGATGTAGGTGCAAAACCATTTATATTCGTCGCGCATCCTCCCCTCAGTAAGTATGAGGCAGGAAATCAGGCGTTAGTGGTCGAAAGAGTGGCACAAGACTATTGGTATGACATGTGTTCTTGTAACCTGATGGCAAATCGATGACTGTAATGCCAAACTTACGTTTGCAAGACGAATTTGGTTATTTGGAAGAGCTCAGGTTGCCAGATTTCTTTCTGTATTCAACTCACCAGTCCACCCTCACCATGATTTAAATATTCAAGGCCACCGATCGTTTCTCATGAAGGAGGTTTTACCACTGCGTTCATAATTTTACTGAGGAAGGTTGCTTAAAGTAAATGAATTCGCGGTGTACCGTCGATTTGTCGGAGGCTATCATATATTGATCTACGGAATGTCATATTGGCCGTTACTGATTCCGAGAACTATTTAAAGTTCACTCAGCATCGTTACTTTCCGGGTCAGTCACGGATGATTGCACCACCAAGTTTATTGGTCGATATTCAGGCAATATGCTTTCAATGGTATTGTGATTCTATTTTGCACCAACGTACCAGAAGCCACTCTAGCTATTCCATAACTAGATTACCGTAAGTAATTTTTGCGATTCGCCTTAAAGGTATGCATGCAGTCTGTGAAAGTATGAAGTGGTATACATCTTGTATGAGCAAAAGCACCGAGCTGGGAACTGTTCGGATGAGCGTATTCCTACTTGTTTGTCGTGTACGGTTTATCTTCTCATTTTTCTGCAGTCCACTTTCTTATCGTAATATCACTGCTCACCCTCCTTCTACTGACTGCATCTTTATAATCAAATTCTTCTTTCTAATTATTACAAACTTTCGTTAACGTGCAAAGTCTCGATGACTTTAGTGTTCTCAAAACGAACTCAGACAGGTAAATTACTTGCTATATGAAAAATATTACTGTAAAAATGCTGCCATGTTCATCTGTCATTCTATGACGTAAGGTGATGTGGTGGGATAGAGATAATTCTATTGTATACTGGTTGTCTAATGAGCACAGTTGCTGTGAATTGTCATTTTCGGAGCTTTCTTTTTTGCGTGATTTGGCTTGTCTCGTTCGCTAACTGTCGCTACCTGTCTGGTTATAGATGCGGATTATATGTTGAACACCAGTGCCCAACTGTGACGTTGGTGGATTTCAGGGTGAACTTTTGAAGAATCCTGTTTGAGCAGACAAGGCGTTAGATCATTCAGTGAATCCCTCGTGAAAGAGTGGAATGGGCGGGTAACCGAGTCCAGATATGAAACAACTTAGCTGCCGTCGTGGCTTTGTAAATAGCCTAGTAGAGCGCTTGTCGCGTATGGGAAAACTGTTTCCGTCGCTGCTTCAATCACAGCCAGCGTTCGGATTTCTTTCAACTGTGTCTCGTCCGAAATAAAGGCAACCGTCGGCTCAACAACCGCCAAATCATTTATGTGACTAACTCCTGGAGAAAGGTTTCTTAAACACTTCAAGCCGTAATACATTAACATTGTTAATGAGCACTGAAACAGTAGTACTGACAAATAGTGTGACAGGTTTGATGATTCAGAAGAAATTCGACTGCGAAAAGTCCGAGCCTCAGCTCGAATCAAACCGGGCAACGAAATTCTGCGCAAACGTGGAATCTTCGAAATTCCTCCGTTGCATCGTACTTCACCCGTCAATGCTCTTAACGCGCTTCGGTATATGTGTGCATACATATATGATCACACAAGACTATGGCTGTGAGTTTGCATATGGATATCTGATCATGCCTATTGTGGAGTTAGCGCACGGTTGGTATCATTAGCTTGAATGAGCGATTTGCCGTGTACTGCGAGTGGGGAACGCTTGTGTACACCGAAAGTTTTGCTCTCTTTCAGGCTTCCGGTACCTAATATACATGCACAGACCGAATATTCCCCTAATCAGTTATCTGTGTTTTCAGCTTCTATTGCTTACACCGTTTGAGTTGCCTTCGGTAATGACAATTTGTTTGCGCAATCACCCTTCTTCCTGCTACTGTTCTGTTGGCCTTCATGAGTTCGCTAAAACCAACACAACCACCAAACTCGGTATGCTATCTGACACAAAGAAGATTTGGCGATCTCCCGAAACGTGAGGAACAAGCGAATAAATCTCGACCTCATGGTGGAGAGTTGAATGAATCTGAACTTTTTTAAGAAGTCTGTAATGAGTAAATCAGTATGGGTAAGTGTATTTCAACTTTACTTACTTGTGTTAACTTAGCGTGTTTAATGATTTTTATCCGGCCTGTTGGACGATAGAAATTGGTCTTTCATGAATACACCATTAGTGGTTTTAGTTATAGTGAATTACGGCATCGTCTGTCCAACATTATAAGATGGTCTAAGATAATAATCCTTTCGCAGACTAGAGTAGCACGATACCGCCTTTCAAGTTTCAGCACAAAATTCCCCGCTCTCCTTGAGTGATTCGAACACTAGACCTTAACTTTACAGTACAATTTGATGGCCACTTTGACGTGATACTTCCCGGGAATAGATAGTTTCAAGTCACTAGGTTGTATGACTGAAAATTCAGTGTGTGCGGTGAAGGATTCACCGTGAACACTGCGCGAATCTTTAAAGCAGGGTACAGCGAAGGGTCGGTACAGAAAGGCTCACTATATTTTGGCTGAATGGCCATGACTACACTTCTGGCAACTGCAGAGATCTGGCATGCTAACAGGCAAACTGAATGGCACTTCCAAAGAAAGCCCAACATTGAAAATGGGTTCCCGCCGTTACCTTGCTCATTTGACTGTTGTTATATGTCAAGGGGTCTTTAATTTGTCGGATGTCCAGCCACCCTATACGTAATATTTTCTGTGAACATTATCTACTCTCCTACCACACACGTACATAGTTTTAAAGTTAAATCTATTAGATACAATTAGTCAGAGCAAATTTGTTTGGCAGTATGGTACGACAACGGAAAAGCATCTGAACACTGTGTACCAGTGTGTTGGAAACGTTAGCACAATTTGTTTTTGTAAACACAAGTGTGGGTTATGACCCTTAATAGCCAAAGCCACGACACAGTGGAGAATACATCTGCGGTTACCACGGAAAATCACACCGGAAAAGGCCGTAAGTTTTTTATTTTGTACTTCACCTATATAATATGCTTCGCTAGCATTGGTGCAGGGTGGTATAAGTCATCCCCTTAGTGTGGGCAGGTCAGACTAAAGGACATTTCACAGTGATGAAAGTACAATCAGGGTTTACACACAATCTGTTGCCAATGGCGTAGCAATCAGCAACTACGCAGAGATTGTTTACAAAAGGTAAGTGAGTTGAACAAGCCCTCGAATCAAAAATGTAGAGGGCAGTTATCAGCTGGTCACTCAAAATACACCATTACCACTGCCCATTCTAATGTAAATATTTTTCATTTTTCATAAAAATGATGTTCTGTTTCGAACGAAGTGACACAGGTTAGTGTATATTATTCCTTCAATTTTCTGAATATTTTGACGCACCGGTCAAAGACACGTAAGTATGACCTTTTCTTCTGTCAGTGAACGATAGAACCCCCGAAACAATAATCTAGTTGTCGCATTGTCTTCCGTATACTAGGGTTGACCAGATTTTGGATGAATATTGATACCAGAAAAGCAGACAGACAGCTTATTCCTAGCCGCGCCGGATGGTGAGGTTTTAGTTCTTTTTTCTATGAGTAACTTCGCACCGTTATAGATTTTGAATGCAAGTGCTGGTGTGACACACCTTGTCAGTGTTGGCCAGTAGCCATTTGGGACTGAAGCCCCCTACTATACCCTTTAGATTTAAGTTGTTATTACACATATTTTAGATTCACGCTGCTGTACTTCCTGATGCCTCAACAGATGTCTGTCAGTGTGGCCCATTTCAGCGGTGGAATATATTTTGTGCATAGCTTTCGCGCTCTCGAAAAGTTATTCTATTTGGTATCTCACAAACTGCACGAAACAGTAGCTTGGGATGTGCAGAAATTGTGCTATCCTCGTAGTCGTCCCGTATATACCTCATTCCATTATATCGTGTGATCGCCGTGTGAACACGTTTGTCAGTAACAAAAGACAGTTATTGACTTCGATCTCTCCAGTTAAGTTTAGATACAGATGGACTTGATTTGGTTACAGATGTAACTTATATGAATCAATAGCGTCTTCAGAAATAGCTAGAATTTCGTTTAATTGTCGATCATAAGTACCAGGCTCTGAAAAGCTTCCACTTATTGTGTAGAGAAGTCAACCGGACTCTCACACACTGGATTCTCCTCTGCAATCCATTCCCATGTTAAAATAACTTCACAGATACCACCAGTTGTTTACTGGATCACGATGCAATGAAATAGGGGCTGAACGTCATCTTACAGAGAACATATAGGGTCATCAAAATTCCCAGGTCCAAACTATCTTTCAGGGTGCGTGTACTATTTGGCTGCAACAAAGTAGCAATCCAGCGAGTCAGGTTTTGCTGCGGTACGTTGCGTACTGACATAGTGCGCAGTAATGAGGTACTGGATGTGTGGGATTTTGTTTGCCGACACGTGCAGTGTGCTTGATCTTAGTGGCGTAATCATCTCCCGTTTATAAGCAGATGTTGACTACGTTATAAGAACTTTGCCCGATAAAGGTTCTTATGCATAACTGGGAATTTCAAACAAGTCCCCTATCTGTTCCGCTTCAGGCAGCAAAGTAAGCTCCAAATCTTCGTAGTGGTTTTACGCAATCCACTTTTCATTTGATTCCATTTCTCTTGACCCGTGTAGGTGCGCAAATGTAGGTTATGTTACTTCCGCTCGGATGTAGGTGAACCGTAGTCGTTGTTCCTACTTTCAGTCTGTTTTAATTTTCCCGGAAATTAGGTGAATGATGCTGAAAAATATACTGTATATCTTGTAATTTTTCACACCATTTAAACAGTCCAATCTTGTTTTGTAATAGAGGGGACTAAAATGTTCACATGAGACATTCGAATTTATTTCGCGGGAGCATTTCTCGAAAGAAGGTGTTAACATATCAGTCCAGACCTTGTGCCTCCCATTCCACTGACCTACAAAAGACACACTTGAAGCTGCACGGTAGTTCACGCATTTACAAAATGCATAAAAACGTCGAAGGCTGTGAATTCCTGGCTGAATTAACCGGAGAGATTCTGGACTACCGCAAGTTTTACTAGTACTCTGATGACAACACGACGGTTCAGGGCCTTGAGTCCTCGATCGCCAGGCGGAACACCGCCCTCTTATCTGCAGTGACGTGAATGCACCGGTCAATAAGTGGCTTCCCACATTGTCCTTATTGCCATAGTTGACTTCAATTTCTTCGTGTTTTAACCCTCTCAGTTTCACTGGTTGGACTAGTGCTGAGTAACGTTTTAATTGCGAAACGTTAATTTCCGTCCACAGAGTCCACCTGGTTGTAAGCTGCAAATGTTTAATTATCATCTATCTATTGCTTGATCGGAAGAAAGCTTCAATATTCCGCTTCGTTCTATCAATTTAAAGTGCACGCAAATTCCACACAATTCATGAAAATGCACACATATGAAAACAGGAGAAAATAGAAATTTGACTAGTCCTTGTACAAAGTACCTCAAACCTGAGCGATGGTATGGCCTTTATCAAATGCATCTGTTCCGTGTTTACAGGGCACTGTTAAGTAATCTTGCAAACTCTTGACAATAAGTGCATAAGCGCGAACGAATTTACTCATAGTTTAAGGCTAATTTCTCTCAAATTGCGTTGTTGGGATTCAGGTTGTCCAATGGTGTTCTACGTTGATTTCAGGGTGGACGGTCAGATAAAGTCCAGAGAGACATTTCGTTTATTGTAAAGTTGTGTAAACCGTAGAATCCTGGATGCTTATTAAATTGATCGATACTAATCAGAAAACTGAAATGTCCACACGTTTTTGCAAAAGTATTGGATGCCATCCAACATGTGCAACGCAGAAAATGCATATATCCTATTTTTGAGGGATGAGCACTGCAGTATACGTCACTCATTCCGCACAGTGTAACATTGTGACGGCCATTAGTTCAGCCGTTTTAATGAGGCCATATGTCTTGAACGCACAAAGACCTATCTAGTCATATACATTGTGGTGGTTTGTGTGGTCAACCTCATTGTAAACATTCTCCGATATGTCAGCAAAGCAATCTTGACTTGCATGCTAGTTATTAATCATATCATCAAGGCTAAGCAAATGACTTCTATAATTTGCGTGCTTGTAGAAATGAATTATTGTTGAGTTCGTAGAACGACGAGATTGTTTACACTTGTCCAGTCTGAGGTGTCTCGATGTCAATTTAAGATATCCTTATTTGGTGGGATCGCATCCTCTCACATCGTAGGAAGCAACCGATTCATGTGTTTTTCAGCCTTCCTATATGCACATTAGCTGTAAGACCCGGTTCACCGTTGGAACATAACTAACCCCCTTAGGACATCATAAACAGGAAGACTTCTAAATCTGTCGCATTGGAAATCATGCAAATGTAGAAAACGCATGGTTGAACTCGTCACCGGTGCAAAACCTTATCACGATCCGGATTTTGATGCGTTTTTACGAATCAACCGTTAGGACTTATGCACAAATGTCCTTGCTTTGTGCACAGCGAAATCATCTCTTGCAAACAACCAACCACATTCTGCGTCTTTTCTGGAAGCTACCGACAACCTAGACTTTGTTTTAAAGTGAAAATGGTTGCTCACTCATGTAAGATAGTCTGTTCAAGTTAACTGTGATATCATTAGAATAGTGACCGTATGGTTGTCCAAAGAAAGCTTGGCGGGTGTTAGAATTTTGGCTGTGGCAATATCATGCATTAGTGACTAGCTTTAACGAGAACTAAGCTCGAGTTTATTGCGATCTTTCGACAGGGGGTTTTCTGAGGCGTCCATGCAAGTGAGAAAGTCGTGATAGGCCGTATTTGGTGTTCATATTCTGTCAATCAAAATTACATCCTAATTGATGTTGGTTAAGATGTCGCCTTTAGCTATAACCAGTCTACCCGAGAAAGGCACTTATAATTGAAGCATTTTTCGAAAGGGTAGACGCTGTGCAAACGTTGACCAGCTTGGCTTGAAACGTTTTCTGACAAACACCCTTCTTCCTTGGCTGTACTCAGGTGGATCAATTGGAATACGTTCTTCTTGACAACCACGCAAAAATGATTCACCACAATCCCCACTCTGCATGATTTCTGAACCGTGATTTGGAAATAACTATTTCCGGCACACATTTTTCGGTTTAATTCCTCACAAACATATTTTTTAGGAAACGTATGTACGAAATATCATTCTGATAAACCACACTTCCTGATGCTCTCAAATATTTCTGGTGTTAACGCGCCGCTTCACAAAAAACAATCCGTCATCGTGTTATCTGACTATATACCCTCAAGGCAGAGTTAGGTATGGTTATAGCAGTTAGCCAGTGCCAAATGAAGCAACAATGGGATTGATTTTTATAGATCTGAATGTTCACAAAATGATTGTTTCGACTTGAGTGAACTCTGTTTACACAAGCCACACAACGTGTTCAACAGAATGGAATGCAAACTTTAAATTTGCTACATGTTGTGAACAAACTCTAACTATTGAAACCCATTCCGCATGTAATTTGAACCAAGTGAAAAGGGCTGTCTTTGTTAACTTTGACAACAAATCAATATAGTTTTGATCTGTAGACGACTTTTTACAAGTATTGTTCAGATGCAAATACGTATTTAATAGCGCTACCCTGTATGTGGTCTGACAGGTTTATCATCGTTGAGTTAACTCGCATAGCAGTTGCTCATTACATACCGGTAAGACAGAGTGAAATGAGGTGCCAATCACACTACATCCACTTCAGTTCCATGTTAACTATGTATAAATCGACATGTGTGACGACGTAATATGGCTTATTTTTTCAGATACTCTGTAAATGGACCCGTTTGTAGATATCTTTCTGCAAATCGATTCGGACAATAGCAATACAATTACAACCTCCGATTTGGAACATTATGCAAGCAAGAATAATTTAGACATGGGTATGGTGTCGGTAAGAATGTGTAAACGTCTTCACATTTCAGTTTTCGTGTTTGTTTCACATAACGGTTCATAAGATTTTTTATATAATGTTAATTTTGGCTTGATCCAGAATGTTGTAGCCATCTCTAACTCCAACCACCTCATCCACGCATTTCCATTTTTTGTGTATGTTATGTCTGACCACTAACAGTTTGTCTAGTTGGCAACAGTTTAATATCATTTGTTGATGGGATTGTGAAAAACGTCTCGCTGAACAACAACGGAAAGTGATATATATTTTTAGAAAAATTAATTCACAATTATCTATTTGATACTCGCACACGACAGTTGGTGTCATCAGTGTATATAATGGTAGTGAGAGGACATATCAAAAACGAGGGGGTCACTGTCTCGAAATGCTCATCTCCAATGCCCGTTCGATTGCTCGGTAGTGTTTCGTTTGGGAAAATTGAATTTCAGTTCAAAAACTTGCAAGCTCGGTTGAATAATACCATGATACAGAAAGCAGCGTTAAAGTTAATTGAGGAGACAAATATGGATACGACCCACGTTAAGTTGTTCGAAATACATACAAGTCAGTGAAATTGATAACATTCTAGACATCTAACTATGAGTGAATATACGTATACTTTTCTACTGTGGCTTTGAAATTTAAGGCTGAATATGCGCGAATATGTGTCATTTAGTTCAGTTCACTAAACGGCGGCACAGAAACCTTATCGTCAAGCTAACATATGTATTGAAAAACATTAGACTTTTTTTCTTTGCTGGAATGCATTTCAGAAATGGACCGCTCTGTTTGATCCGCAGAACACCGGGGAAATCACGTTAGCTATGTTCTGTGATGTGCTCGGTTTACAACCAGCGGAAGTGTAAGTCTAACATATGCACTTTCTAAACAACGGATTGGATACGAATAACAAACATCAATTTGTTAACGTGCTTTTCCAGTCCCGTTGAATGTTCGATGTTGAAAGCTTGAACTAGCCCTGCAATGTTGAAATATACTTCGTAATCGTTGCAACACCCACTGACGACATGCTAGAGGCAACAACACTAGCATAACTCATGATTTACTTTATAATTGAAAAGAAAGTGTTGTTAGTTCTTAGGCAAGCGAAACTAACTGAGTCGACTGTGAGTCCATATGAACGAAAACAGTGGGCTAACATTGCTTTGGCAAATTTGATAAGATGAGGAAACTGACAAGTGAATAATAAGCTGAACATATACATATATGCCCTATCATCAACCTCTCCTTTTATGGATGAGGCTAGGTGCGCTTTGTACGCCCTGTCCCCGTCGAATCTTGTTTCTTCGGGCAGGCCAGTCAGCAACACAGGTGTTCTATATGCACGAGCAATAATGACGTAAGAAATGAAATTCTATTCATGGAAACGAGCCTCTACAAAAATGACTAACTTTCTAAATCTAGACCAGCCTGTTGCCTTCGTAAATAAGACTAGACATCGCTTCTTAAAGCTCGCGTTATCGTCGAGTGCTTCACTCATTTGTTCAACTTGTAGTATCAGGCACACGACTAAGTTAAGGATGATATTGGTGAGCACACTATAGCAGACCATTATGGAGTTTGTTTGGAACTAATCAAGGTAAGTAACAGCTTTCGCGACTCCCAATCGCAGTCTAGCTGATCAGTTTGATTTACAGGCTAACCATCAAATTGTTCGACCAACAAGATGCGGTTTATCCTGCTGCACAAGCCATAGTAGGCAGATTAGATAACGAAGACACCAGCGTATTGCAATATCTCACTGAAATTACTTCACTCCACAGTCCTCTTCGGAATAGTTTACAAGATATGTAAAGTGAAACTCCCTCTCCACTGCAGAAATTTGACAATTTCTGACTAGATTTTTGCTTCCCGCATCCCGAGCCCTCCTTCAACATGTTGCACACTAATTCTTGACTGTTTTATAAAATTATCTGTTAGCCTACACGGCGAAGCCACATACGGTTTTCTGTAGCAAAATCCAGCCATGACCATGTACGAAGAGAATGAATTTGGTCTTCAGTTCATATGTTGAGGCGCCGTCACAATTAGCAGATGAAAACCAATAACAAAAACTAATGTTACAGCTGCAAACTGGATGCAAATTGATTTGATCTAACAAATCCAAGAGATAATCGACCTTCTGTTAAAGTTTTCGTTTAATAGTTTTTGATTTCATGTCCCAGTGTGCAATAACCATGTTTTCCAAGCACTGTGATCCATATTTGTGGGGCCTGGGAACTCGTACGCTGTAGAAAGGTAAACATTTTGCGCTTCAGTCACCTCGTCACTAAGATCAAGCTATAAAACTTTCGAAAGTCAATTGCGCCGTCGTTTATTGATACTCACTTCTTTCTTTAAGCTTCAAAATCTTGGGGCTGGCATTATGATCCATTACGTATATTCGGTGACGGACAGTCTATTTTATTGAAACAGGATCACCAGACAAATTTAACTTGACTGACTTACTGGGACTGAGCCCAACCTCATTGATGTATATCACCCTAGATGGAACAGATGAGCCTCTTTTTGCAACCAACAACTCTATTTAGGTTATTTAAAGCCTACATGGCCAGCACAATATGGTTTCCTGATTAGAATTGTCCTTGTTGATTACCTTCCTTTACAGGTGATAGCTGAGTAATTCGGCGGTTAGGGTCCGAATTTGTCCTGCGGTCATGATATATGTCGTCTGAAAAAGCAGCCAGAGGAATGTTTCAATTGTTTCGACTAGTATTCGATTACTCGGCTAACAGTAAGCAGCTAACACACAAATGAGCTTAATAGCAACCAATCCTAAATAGTGACAGGTAAAACATGGTGGTTAGGCTTTTTAAGCATTTTTCAACCGAGATTTAAGCTGCCTGATATATTTTTTTATCGGACTACTCAGAAACAGAAAGTAAAACGTTCTAAAAATGCCGTTGTTTTGTTGAATCAGGATTAGTAAGCGCGAAATCTTAATCCAGAGAGCTGGTCCTCAACTGCGTGACGACATTCACGTGATCTTTGCAAACATGTCAATGGCCGATCAGGTGCTCATCAGTGACGAAACTCGGAAACGGGTCAACCAATTAACGTCGGACAGTGATATCCAAGAGATGGCGGAAGATTTGAAGCGTTTTCTTGATGGGCAGCTGGGACCCTCATGGCAAGTAGCAGTAGTGGATGGTGGTTATTGGATCACGCATACCTACTTGCCAGGGACAGCGTTTCAGTTTCAACTGGGTGAACGCGCTTATTTGTTCTGGAAGATAACGGAATAAATTAGACCATCAGTTGTCGTAATTGCGTCTGTATGCCATTTCATCTTTTTTGTGTTTGAATAAATAAATATTTTGCACACGTAAGCTGCAGTTTCCGTAACATACGGTTTACGCTGTATATTACATAAACATCTCCACGAAGCCCACGAGAACTGTCAGCCTTCATACATCGTGATCATGACGCAGAATCCGTAATACTCAACACGACAACTGCCAGTGAAGCTTTCGAATAAGAAGTATATACACTGCCTTCAGAACTACAAAATGTTCGTTTCGGAAGACGATTCACCATGGCTTCGGCTAGAAAGCGTTGTCAGAAATTTGTTGCCTTGTGACCTTCTCTGTTCACAATCCCCACAGTTTCTGGTGTAAGTTTGAAGTAATTTTATGTGTATGTTGGGGTTGGTTTCCGGCTTCCTGATGTTTATTTTTTTGTGCGATTCGATCAACCTCAGTCATGCACAGACTGTCTAAGCGAACGGTGTCCACTATCACTATTGATCTCTGCACACGACTTTCTCTCCTTAGCCTTGGGAAATCTGATTCTAAGGGAACAGAGCATCACACGGAGATTTTTAAGCTGTAAGCCACAATTAATGTCATAGTCTCGCCGTGCGTTTACTGTTTAACAGAAATATTGTACGGCACCCTGGTCAACCAACCTGTCACCTTCACTAAATAACTGGCTCCAAAGATTTGTATGGTGAAGTACAGGTGCGTTCTAGTAATCTCCAGGTCTCAAGATCGTGTAATTCTTTGAAAGGTGTACAACAATGAAGATTAGCAAACAGTTTACAAGACAAAGTATCACTAGTTGGTTAATGAAATTGCTGTATCGATTGTGTGATTGTGTGTGATTTTTGGTGTTTCTAAAAGTCGGCATTTCTTTTTCAAAAGAAAAGGACCGTTTATTCAGAATTCCTGGAAATTGACTTCAGATGCGGCATGTGTATTTAAATGCACAACTTTTTCTTCTAATAATAAGATTTGTAAACATCAGTTTTCATACAGAAAGCCCCTGTTAAGTAGTGTGGAAGGCAGTTACAATTTAACATAAGGGCATTTATGCCCTTTATGAATACTGGGACATCTGAAACTAATGCAGTTAGCCTTTAGTTAGCAACATCTTTAAGATCGCCAGCCTTACAGCTGCCATAGACAATGCAAAATATCCACTTACGTACAACTTCGTCCTGACACATGGACCGGTTGAATGCTTCACAGAATGGTATAGAATGTTTCTATAAGTTTTGGTTTGGTGATCTCAAAGAGCTGGAATTAACACGTTGGAGCTTACTGCCACGGAACTTTGTTACCTTCTGTAAAACACTCTAAAGTCTAGTGCCAAACATAAACAAAATTATTCAATATTTTTCTAGACTCAGTACTAAACTAGTGGATCCAGTGACGAATAAGCTCGGGTGCCTGTTATCGCAAGAGTAATCTTTGGAATGATTTGATTAATTAAATGAAGAGGATAAAAAGCCTCTGGAGAACAGTTTTCGATGGCTGCTCAAGCAGTGCTTTTGATCGATCTTAAAATAACACCCCCATTTCTTGACTTGAACGCTTGACAATGCGGATCGACTGTTTCGGTCACAGTGGTTGTAACTGCTCGTGCAACATAGGTGTAACAACAGTGATTACGGAACTGATATCTTTACCGCTGGCTCGGATTGTTCAATGTTCAATGTGCAATGAACCATTGGATTTGGTATAATAACCAAATAATTTTGTCGGGTAGCCTCAGAAAATCTACCTCAAACAATCTGTTTCACAAATACTCATCTCGGAGTCTGTCACTTGATTAGTTTTATTGTCACTGTGAGTAAAATTAAAAGTGGTTTGTTACATTGTAGGCATTTTTTATGTGAAGAAATTTGTGTGTCACAGCTGAGTTTTGGATCCATCACGTGTGTAAGGTAAAGTCAGAATGGGCGTATTGCCTGAACGCGTTTATTCTGACAGCAAATTTACGGATTGTGTGGCAGAATTTGGAGTGCTTCCCTGGTAGACAGGATAAACAATGCAAATTTTTTGAATAGTTAACACGACGATTATGTACAGTGAAACTCCGGTGATGCATCAATTCACACCTAAGGTCACACAAAATATGTAACTTTGCTTTCAGAATAAAAATGTTCAAGCAATACGCCCATCTTCTATCTACCATACTCATGTGATGGTTCTGGAAATCAGTTTTGACATTCACTTTTTTTCAGCTATGTGTGCCAAAATTACACAGGCAATGAATTGCATTTTGCCGTGAAATCAACTGTTTCGTAAGGCACTCACTTACTGAATAGGCTGGTCTTTAACAGTAAGCGGAAGGAAGACGCAAATTGCACAATTACAAAACATTTCATCAAAATGGAGTTGAATTCCCTGTTTGGCTGGGATTTTGGCTATCGAAAATGATGATGGGATAAGTGGCTCGGGTCGAGATTTTCGTCATCGGCTAAACACACTGACATAGTCCGTGCGTAGGAGTTTGGGCACATAAGATTATGGTCTTTTTAAAGCTAATGAATGGTCATCATTATACGCTACTTTAAGATGACACTTGACATGAAATGCGTTTGGCCACTTCTTGTTTTCATCAACTCTTCTTACTCAAAGTCCGAGTGGCTGCCTGTGGTCTTTGATTTTTTAACCTTGAAGCTGTAAGCTCACTACCTCGAACAGTAGTAACACCTCGTTCACTGATGGAACCTTCGTAGTCTAAGTACCAAGCTCGTCTGAGGACGTTAAATAGATAACTGAACCACATATTTTAATGTCAAAGGGTCAGACAACGCTTCGAGCGTCAGACCTAAGGTCATACAAAACATTTTATTTTCCATTGATCGAAGTTTTAGTTTCGGCATTGTTGTACCCACATTTACATGTTGATAAACTTTTCCTATTAAAAGTTCTCTGAATGCAGTAACCATCGCTATTAACTACTTGAAGATTCCGTCGGTTAATCTGTATCCCTAGTTAATCTCTCACTGTAACGAATTATGATCCCCATTCATCGTTTATCAGGTAACAGACCAATTGGGAAATGACTGAAGAACAGACCTTCCACCAAGTCACACTCAGAACCAGTTAGGTGGCAATTACATAGTAGTCTGAAAGAAATGTTCTAACAGTGTTTTCGTCTTGATGAACTTTCTTACTAGTGTGAATATCTGAGCAGACTACTTCGGCTTCGAAAGTTTATGGTGGTTATCTGAGTCCAATCCACTGTCAACTGACACTCATGGCGTTTGTTGCCAACTTTTGCCAGTTCAGCCATGTATTGCTATCAGATAAACTGCACACTGTTATAAAAGAGTTATTCTGTACCCCAAACGGGAATTATATCAGTGTTGATTTTGTTGTGGCGGTGGCTTTCCTTCCTTATAAATCATCAAAATCATCATTGTCACAAACAGCAATACATCACTGTGAACCATTGATACTTAACTACCACACAACAATGAATGGGGCAAAATGCAACCCTACAAAGAAAGGGAGAATGAAATAGGACTACCGAAAATAGCCACTTCCATGTTCGAACGTTCGACGTCAGTGTGCAAACAAACAACTGCGTTGTCAGTGAAACTAAGGCGTCATCGGCAAGACAGTTTCATTACGGCTTTCACTGCTCTGCGTCACTAATTGCACTCACTTCACAGACAACTCAGCTAAACAACAACATTCACGCCACTGAGGTCGGTTAACCTCCATCTCACACAAAGTCTCAAACCACCGACTCTGTGAATCGCGAAGTCCCCAGCCCGGAAGATGAAGCCCGTACAAAATAGCCAACCCCTTCGATGACGCCCTCATTTCCCTACGTCAGGTCATTATCTGTCCACCTCGCACCTTAAGCCAGTCGGCCGCAGCGTCAGCCTAGTGTACTCGATGTGGCAGACGACTAACTGACATCCACAGCACATGACCTAACCATCTAAGTTTGCGCAGATGACTGAACAAGAGAACTGGTTTGGCAATCAGTGCCAAAGAGACGCCATCTAACCTGCTTGTTGTTTACCAGTTAGTGCCATTCGATACAAGCGATCAAATACAGACGTTGTTAGTCAAATACCTGAAGACGGTCCGCGTCTTCTAACCCGAGTGGCCGTTTCGCTGCCGTAAAGTAACACAGCCCTCGTTGTTGTCTTATATACGCGATCCTTAATCTTTAGAGAGATGCCGCTTTAGCTCTAGAGGTACGCGCTTATTTCACTCTCTACACCTCCATCATCGCCGCTGGTACAGCTTCCAAGGCACAAGAACCGGTCAACACCCTCCATCGCTTCATTGTCTAACAGATATCTGCGTAATCACAGCAATCTTGCAAAGTCACTTTGCACTTTGAGGCTGCAAAGCGAATCCCGAAGTACTTAGCAGAACGCGAAACAACTTCCATTGTTGTTTGTGTTGCTTGAAACTTGCCAAACAACGACACCTTGTCGTCAGCGTAATCAAGATCAGTCGGTGTTTTACCAGACAGAAGGTCCACGGCGGCATTTTGTGAGTGTCGGAGAAAATCCTCCAATCTTTCGTCTATGACGAACTTGAACAAAAATGATGAGGTTGGGAAGCCTGGACGCACGCCACTCCTGGTGTTGGAACTGTCAGACAGTTCGTCGTAATCCCTAACCTGAGGTGAAGTATGGGTATAAAGCACCGACAGTGTGTTCACGCACTTGATCTATGTACGCTTGCGTTTACGTGACTCTAAAAGTGTAGATCGATCCACTGAACCAACCACAAGTTTATAATCAATAAAATCGGCAGTCGTTGGCCGGCGACACACATGACACCGCTCCAGAATTTGACGAACAGTTAAAGTGTGATCTATACACTCCTGCCTATTTTCTACTAATGCTCACCTCCCGAATTGCAGTGAGTCGATAAATTGCAATGGATGTCAGAACCCTGGAAATGACTGTGGTCAAACTAATTCCTCCATGGTTCTCACAAGAGCCCCTGGTACAATTTCTTCAATGTAGTAACCGTTACTGATTGACGGAGGGGTTATGTCCGTGGTATAAACACGCTGAAGCAACTGCGCCAAGGTCTCTACTTACGCTTCCCCGCTTTCTGTGAAAAGTGCCAGCACGAGATTATCTGGACCAGCAGCCCTATAACGTTTGAGAGCTGAGTTGCAATTATGGGCCTCAGTCTTATTGGGTGGTTCCAAATAAACTGGCCAGAGTGCTACATTGCAAGTTTGTGGCGGCAACACAGCAAAAGCATGAGGCCAGCTAAAATTACTCTCAGAGTGTTCCGCCCACTGCTGTAACCATCTGGACTTATTATAAATGAGCGTGCCCTCTGTCTCGTTGATAGCTTCACTGACAGACGGTCACTTAGGACCAGTGGCACGGATCAGCTTATACGTGCTCATACATGTATATAGATGTAATGTTTGACACATTCCGTTTACATCATAAACTGTTGTAAGCAAGATTAAAGATCAGTTTGTGAAAATCTCTCGAAATCACGCCGAATGTCATAATAAAGTCAGTACCTACATCATCACTGGTCGGGCATTTTTACGGATTATTTAATCCCATGCGCAGCTGACTGCAATAAAGTTTTAGCTACTGAAAGGTTTCTAATGGCAGTGGTCGTTGTGAATTCGGATGTTAAGCACATGGTGCTTACTGCACCAAGCGACTTATTCCTTCAGCTAACTGAGGAACTTTTGTCTTCTCTCATGATTAAGTGACATTCCAGCCCACATTCCTTGCTACTTCCAACGTTGAGTACATCTTGGTATTGTTCATATATATATAGTTACCCTGTATAGTGTCTGAGTAAATCCATTACCGGTAAATTAATCCAATGCAATACATGAACTTAAAATTGCGATTTCACTAATACCTGCATATCGCTAGCGCACGTAAATCAAAGAAAGCCTTACTGTGTGTAACTTCCACTGGCAGTTGAATAATCAACTAAGTGGATCAACAGATTGTGATGAGATGGTTACACAAAAATGGAAATCAATAACGTACAGCCATCTTTCAGTAAAATTACGATTATGCAGGAACATACTCTGTACTTACAGTATAATGTCCTCCTCTGTTTTCCGTGGACAAGTATGGACGTGTCGAGAGCAAATCATGTTTGACCTATTTTGCTGAATGCTATGACGACCCCCAGTTACACAGTTGTGGCCTCAGTCTCAGTAACTACGTTCCTCCTGAATCAAGTTACATTATCCAAAGTTGTCTAATTTGGTCAGAACTTCGTGAAACTGATGATTGATAGCTGCGTGTTGCAATGTTACGGTTGGTTTTACTCACTGCGCTTCATTCACGAATGTTTGACACAATAGGGTCTCTATACAGCGACTGCTACTCGATACCTAGTCAACTGGGTGTCCTAGACAGTTGGTCGTGGTGATGAATTTTGAAAAATAATTATGTTTTGTGGACAGTTATTTTCGTCGTAAAAATTATATACACGGGTTATCTATAATATATGAAAGTTTATCAAGTGCTTTTCCCTGAAATGTTCTCTCGTTTCAGACAGGTAACAGATCACACTGAAAGATTCTCAGTTTCTCGACCAAGTGTATGCATTCAGAGGTCGTTCCAGTTCAAACTTCCATTAGTTTGCTGAAGTGATCCTACTCAATCCGCTCAGGCTAGCTTTTGCGTGTTTAATAATTATTCGCCGTGAGCCAAACCATTTCTGTGGCTAACGAATCAATCTTAATGTTATGGTTGTCTACCTCTCCCCCTTAGTTGCTTAACAGCTAAAATGATCCAAAGTATTGTTGATCCGGCAGTGCTGAGTGAGTACGAAATACGCTGCTCTATCAATCTTTCCGTTTCAAGTGTTTCGTCAAACTTCGTAAACGTTGAATTTTTTCTCTAACAATTGGGGAATATACAACTTACTGTTCTGAAGCCACCGAGGAATAAAGCGAGGTGCCCTACCTTCCGTAATGTCAGTTTTGAAGATGATAGAATCAGGTAACCGCACTTTCTTCACATTTTCACTGATAGGCCAAATGGATGGTCGGTTAAAATTTATCACTTTGGGCAAAAGTATGCCACTTTATTTATTTAGACGGCAAACGCTGCGATCGAAAGCTATTTACTTTAGAAAGGTGAGTTTATAATGTGCTCTGTTCGATACTGTGATGTACTGCAAACGAATGGTTTGGTTAAACCTTTTCCTTCGGCAGTGATTCTTCTACGTTACGTTCCAAATCGCCGCCAAACATTTCGCAAAACACTCTGAACTATACTCACAAAAGAATGTAGCTGAGCGTTCATTTGCGATACGCTGATCTTGTACAATATGAGTGTATCACTACGGTGTTCAACACAGTTGCCTCACAAGGCGGTGAACGGCACCGCAATTTCGGACTTTCCTGAAAGTGTGCATGCCTAAAGAATTTTAACAGGTCTTTTTAAAGAGGTTGGGTATAATTCCTTCTGAATGAGAATGTGACGTACGAGTAGCGTCCAATTTACTTGTGAACAATCTTATTACTCAGTAATTGTTCTACAACGTGAAGTGCAAACCTCAGCAATTACTAGCAAACAACATAAATTTAAAATTTGATCAGATCAGGTTTTACGCTGACTGAATAGTCTTCCGCCTATTTGAGTCGCACAACTTATAAATGCTTGCTCTCTCAGACGAGTGGCTGTCTCTTTGCAGTTGGAAAACAGTGTGATCGGATCTTCTTACAAGAATCCGCACCATGCGTCAAACACAGCATCACTGGGCTGGCTATGTTGAGCATAGTGAACGTGGACTTGACCCCTTGATCTCTCCAAAAGATAGTGTTTGGTAGATAGACCTTAAGGGCTGACACAGCATTTTAAAATGTGATTATAAACCTGTTGCCACCAGACCGATAAACTTCTCTTGGTGTCAGCCGTGCTGTGGACGAATGAACGCAGCCTGTCTAATATGTAAAAGACCGCATTTGTGTTAATTTCTCTAACAATGAGACACGCCCATGTGAACTTGACTGTGACCTACCAGTTCAGAATAATGGACTCTAAAGAGTACTCTACTCTTTAGAGAGCTCAGCATCGCACTAGGTAATGCATTAACGAACTGCGACTGATACACTGGAATTGCTCGTATCGACATATAACTGTAAGTAAATCATGACTCTGTAACAAAATGTGTACAGTTACAGCAAGTTCGAGCGACATGCAAATCAGTACGTGACGGTAATGCTGATCATATGCATTCCCCTCGGCGATTATTGCTTGTCTCCTAGATGCTCCGATTTTCTCGCCGCAATAGCTGCTACTGAGGAACGTGATAAGCAGTAAGTAACACTTTGAGTTCGCCTGTGAAACTCAGAAACGCACCTACAGATTCCGCTCACGTTCTAGGTGCCGCTGTGTTTACACTCCATGGCGTTCCAATCGCATAACACGTGACAGGTATCGTTCGTTCATACTGCGCTTGTCACCATATGAGTCATAAACAGTGATCCACTGTTCAAAGTGAACACCACCCACACCCAATTCCCCGCATTAAGATAATCCTTCCGGTTGGCACACCTCGTGAGGAAGCAGTAGACTCGAATGCTGCTCTCATTACAGCTCATCAGTAATTCAGGTCCTATTCCGAATCAGAATTTGCACTTTGGCCGTTATGTTTGTGAGACCAGCGTGTTTTTACTTCTCCAGTAACCTCATAGTAATACGTGAATAGCCGACTAATCATATCCAAACGCTCAACCGCAGTCTTACGTGAATGACGTTCAGCCAGCGCAAACGTTCTGAAGGAGAAATAGATAGAATCTTTGTGTTCACTGCAATCGGAAACACTGTAAGGCGGAATCCTTAGTTCTGTAGAAGTGACAGAACTCCATGAGCTAAATGAGTGTTGTGCATAATAATGAGTGGATTCTGGCAATATGTACTGATGATTAATTCTGATGGGCAGCTAAACTCAAACCTGGTGCTTTTGTGAAGCCGGTCAGCCAAACAGCATATCCCAATGTGAAGACTGCAACCGAAATCCGGCCATCAATAATCTGGTTATTTGCTAATGTGAAGCGGACCACATTGTGAATCGTCTTGCCGAGGTAGTGTGAGGCAACAAAACTAGTCAAGCATTTCTGTCATCAATAGAAACCAGATTTACGAGACCGTTTTTTCGATGACTACAACATCCTCCATTAAGTGGAACAGAATTGTAGACTGTTGCCGTCAGCTTCATTCAAAAGTGGTTTGAATGTTTTTTTCAGATACCTGGCATACTGCAGGACAGAAGACATCATTGTTTGCTGCAGAGACTGAAAAGTCTCGCGTAACTAAACAGTAAGAAGTTTTTCACGCCAACACATCGCGTCACTACCGTTCTACAAACGTTATGTGGATGACATCCTCAGGTTCGCGCCATCTTCGCAAACAAACGGTGAGATGATAAATCGGTTTAACACTTGTTATGCCAATCTGAAAGTCACTTTTGAGCTGGAAAAGAAGGGATGCCTGCCGCTTTTAGACGTCCTCATCGGTCGCCAGGATGATGGTTCAATAAGAAGGTGTGTGTATCGCAAGCCCACCTGGACTGGTCAGTAGACTTCGCAAGCTTCACGCCAGTGAAGAACAAGCGAGAATTGGTCATAACACTGTTTGTGCGTGCTAGGCGCGTTTGTTCATCAGAATGTTCAGGTGATGAAGTTCGAATGCTTACAACCACTCTGTAGAATAATGGGTATCCGCTAAGATTTATCAATAGACACAGCCAACAGCGTATTGTAGAAGATAAAGTTCCCACGGTTGGGAAGAAGAAAGTCTACATTGAACTACCATTTAAAGGTGACACTTCTTCACTTCTAACCACAAAAGGTCTCGTCGCATTCATTAAGCGAGCATACAATGCGGCTGAAATCGTAGTCGTTGACCGAACTCGGAAGCCACCGTTACCTTCAGTAAAGTGAGAGCAACCTATTGGTGCCATCTTACATTGTATTTATCAATTTGTGTGTAACTGCGGCGAAAGTTACATCAGCGAAACCGATAGATGCTTGAACTCTAGGATGAAGGAACATCTGCCGAAATGGGTTCAGGATGTGACTGCGCAGTCTACTTCCTTCGTCCCGGGGCCACGCAAGCTTCCGGCCTCGTCTATCGCCAGGCACATGTTAGCCACTGGCCGCCGGATTAATCCAGAGTTAACATTCAGAATTATAACGCGACACGCTAATCCGTGTTCCCTACGTTTTGCTGAGACGGTCGAGGTTAGTAGTCTCAAGCAAGCGTTGTGTGTACAAAAACAATTATATGTAAGCCTTAGACTCCCATGGACTTAATAATTCTGTCCTGTCGTTCTCCACCCCATTTGCTATTTTATTCTCCACCCCCATCCCATTAATGTCATATATATGTTCCTGATGATTGTTATTTGGTACTGACGAGGCAATACGAAATGCTAGCATCTACCAGTGTCCGTCTTCCTACTGCTGTGTTCAAATTTATGAAGGGAACCAACTGTTTCAACAAAAAGTCATTATTAATCTTATGGAAGGATAGTGGGTGATCTAATGTAGACAAATCAGCAAACTTCATTCACTTTTCAGTTGGTTTCCAAATTGCACATTGTGGTACTTAAATTATGCGCATATGTTTACACCGATACTATCTTACTACGAACACCAAAAAACTCAGTATCTCGTTGAAGTGATTTGCTTTAAGGGGAGATCAACCATCCCATACTTAAAGCAACCTAGCATAGTCTATAGATATTGTCCGAGGAATCAGTTATGTATTGTTTGTATCGCCCTTCTCCCTGTCAGCTGGAAGAAGTCAAAGGTGCCGCTGACTGTGAAGCCATTGTCTGACCTGATAGAACTGTCTGCTTCAAAGTTTAAATCAAACTGCCGAAAATATTCATGGATTATAAATATAGTAATACTGCTACAAAGTTACTTCACACACACTAACGTTACACTAAGAAAACAAAATTTTACTTGTCGTCACCTGACAGGATTCCTACTTACTTTATCTGGAGTCTTTATGAATAATGTTGAGCATGAAGCTGTTCCCCAATTCAATGTTGAAGCGTGCAGCAGCCCAACTATTATTCAATCCACCTTTGAGTACGTGACTGATTGTAAGAAAATCTCTTCAGAATTCAAAAACTGCAGTATATTCGGCTTTGATCATGCAGTCCACCAAGTCATTTTTTAAAGATCCATCTAGTCACTGAGACCGTTTTGGTTGGAACGCATTTCACGGGAAGTTGCGTTTGTTTGACATCTTGAAAACAACTCGAACACTTATCACTCTTAGCTGTAGTTTACCAACCCCATTCGTATATGGCAATGCAGTTTAAAATCAGTCACATCACTTGTTCTCTTTCTGCTTTCTGTACAAAGTTCACCTTTACAGAAAAACCCCTAATTGAAGAATGCCGGAAAACCTCACTGACGCTTTAAACCTTGTGAGTGTCCTCAAGTTTCTAACTAGATTACAACGTTCCAACCAGCCAGACAACGTTGCTGGCACACAGTCGGGCTAACAGTCTAGCCCTAATGAGGAACTTAGAGCCAGGCATTAGTCGCGAAAAAGTTAAATCTTTTACATACATGTGCAGTCGTTAGTATATCGTTTTGTGGACAACATTAGTTACAGAACATGTTTTGCTGAGCCTCACTAAATCAGGAATACACAGTTATTTTGACTTGTTAAAGACATTTTTTGACGATGCCGCGCAAGGTTGAGCAATCTAAAGCACGCGAAACAGTGCCGTGAAAGGTCTTAATGCATGTACAAACCATTTTACCCCCCGGGAGTGTTTCCAGGACGCGCTGAGACTACCGAGGAATCTAATGAAGCACGCAAGTGAGTGGTTGACAGGTGAGATTTGCTAACAGCTGCAATACTGAGCGACTGGTGAATCTAGTTAACACTTACTTGTAAACATCTGTAGAGAATTCAAACCCTAAATTCGCTAAACTATATGATTAAGGGCTGGACACGAACAAGGAGGTGAGAAAGATAGGGGGAAATGACTCACGGTAGTTCGGAAAGGTGAGTGGATTTACAGTTCCGGTACACTAAGCAAAGTTGTTTTTGGTGGATTAGACCAAACATGTTTTTCAAATGGAATACTAAGCCCAAGGGGTAGATGAAGATCGAGGCGGCTAATTTGGAAAATGCGTTGAAGTGAGCAGTAGTTTCCGTTAGCTTTCAGTTTTTAAGAAATCAACGCTCACAGGATGCATGAGAGGAGGAAGAACGACCAAAATGCCAGATGAACATTAGAACATAAGAGAAATAACAGGTGGGAAAAAACAGAAAGAATGGTGAGAAACGGAACGTTGATCAAACGCCATGCAAATTCAATTCATTCATAAGTCGAAGTTATAATAGTTGCGCTCTGCTGAACTGAAGCCTGTCAGCTCATTGATGCTGTGCGTGAGTGATTTTTAGTGCGCTGAAACACTTCGTACACAATATCAGAGAGTTGCCTGCTAAAGTACATCAAGTGTTCAAACTGTTGCCCAATGGTGGGCTTGCGTTTCACACAAATCCTTCTTATTACGGCGTTACAGAGGGTAGTCTGCATTTTTTTTATTGAGTTGCATGCAGTGAGAGTGTGAGGTATTATCCACGTCACACTGCATTGGAAAAGTCTGCAGGTTGATTATGAAATAACACACACTTGCCTTCTTTAAGGGATGATTTCCATCTAGAATATGATCGCTTTTTGTAACATTCTCACTGTCAATCTCGAATATTTGAACACCTGACCCTAATTTCGAGTTCACACTAAGTTTTATTTATGACAACAATCTTCAATTCGACTATTTGAATCAGGTGGTATATGTGCGAAAGCATCATAACAAACAGACTTTCATTCTTGTTCTAGGTTTATTACGATAATTTATGTTGAAATTATATGTATCGCCATCGTCAACCGTACATGTACTGCTGTGTGGGTTTTTTCAAACTGGATGAATATAATACACTGAACATTACTAGACCCATTTGCCCAACGTACCAGGGCTGTGTTCCGAAAAAACGATAAGTTCTTGCCATAACCCGCGACAGCACGTTGCTTCGTATACTCTGGTAAATTTATTGGGTGACCTTTTGCTTGGGAAACAAACATTTGTGAC
Source organism: Paragonimus westermani (assembly GCA_008508345.1). Lineage (NCBI taxonomy): Eukaryota > Metazoa > Platyhelminthes > Trematoda > Plagiorchiida > Troglotrematidae > Paragonimus > Paragonimus westermani. The sequence goes on from QNGE01003192.1 coordinate 83,232, forward strand.
TTCCTTTACAAATCAATCTTGTGTAGTTTCCTCTTAATTTCAACGAAACCGTTCTTCCCAACACACCGCATTTGGTGTTTGTTTCGTATCTCCATGATTGTGCAACCACCTGCAACAGTTTGTGTTGTCAGTGTGAACTATATTCAGATATTCCGTAATACTTTCCTTCGTTATTCTGATTACCGAAGTATCAATTATGGTTTTCTTGTCTGCTTAATTTCTCTGTCAATAATTTATCCGCATTTTATCGGTGCAAAGTTCCTTTTGAAACGAGTAGATAAAATTTGAGACAAGATTTAGTACTTCATATAACCGTTTATGTAATCTCGCATGTAATTATCGTGCACACCGTTCGACTGTTGGTTTGTAAATATAACTGGATGTACCAACTGCTCTTCACGCAAATGATAAGCTCGCATCTGCTCGTATAGATCTAACACTTTCGATGTGGACATCCTGGTTTTGAGTTAGTTCTTCTAATGTGCACTTCAGACTAAAAACTGTTCGGGCACTACAATCCTAAGACGTTAGTGGAGAAGCCGTCGAAGTTCGGTTGTACGCTGGCACCCCCTACATTAGTTACCTCTCACTAAGGTACACGAATTTGGTTACTGGAGTGTCCCATTTAAATCGCTGCAATACCTCATGCTACAGTTGTGTAACTGGCTTACCCGCACGTATTTAACACTCCCTTGTAATCCACCGCCCTGCCTCTAACCGCAAGATGTTGGACAACAACCCAAGCAACTCACATACCACATTTTTAATTGGATTCTGCGCAGATTCGTAGTAAGAAAACAGGGTATCGTAACAAGTCACTTTGTAAAGTGTACGTGCGCGACTTATAAGTATATCGTTAGGTTCCTATAATTTTCTGCCTGCAGTTATGATTCTGAATTTACCACTTTAGTCTGCTTGAGTGTATCGGTCTTTAGTGAATGTTATTTTTGATGCAATTTCATCACCAACTCCGTGGACAAAGCATTGTCAGTGGTTTTGTTCACATAATCCGGCGTAAGTTTCTGACTTCCTAGGAGGGAAGACTCATCGTTCTTCGTGCACGATATGTGACTGTAAGTGCAGGCTTTAGATGCTGCTTCCTACGTTCTAAGGATGGGAAATAGCCCCGATGCAGAAGCATAGAATGGAGTGCACTTGCTTGTTGCAAAGGAATTGTTCATCCTTTTGGCTTGTTATTTTCTTCCTAGACGCGTGATGCTGGATCGATATGAAGCACAGGGGTATGACGACCAGCAATCAGTCCCTACCCTTCAGATCTTTCACTGAGGAAGTAGAACTAGATAAGTAATGCAGTAATGGTGAAACGGGTTCACCAATGACAATGCTGACGCGCTTTTATATTGAAGGTGAGTCTAGAGTGTGAGTAAAATTGAGTTCTTCTGTGAAAAAATGAAAGATGAACTGGTTGATAGCTGAAATATCTCACTATATATGTTGATAAAAAATAAGTTAGCGGAACGGAGAGAGAGAGTCAATTTTAAAGGATGCAACACCAACACCCAGCAGATACATATTTACCCAGGATAATTAAAGTTGGTTGACTGCAGTCTCGTATATTGTTTAGCAGCGTCCCCAAGTGTGATTACTGTAGCCGCAGAAACTGTAAATTTGTTATTAACTCGCAGACAGAATGTTGCTTTCAAGTTGGAACGAACCCGAAATTTGGCACACAGATGACTCTGTTAATAACCACACTGAGTCCTCTAGTGATTGTTTTAGCAAGCATGCCACTTTTGAATGGTAAGGATACACATCGTATTTGCTTTTCCGATTCTGAATGGTCTCAGCTGTGAATCGCCCCAGGCAATCACTTTGAAAGCACAAATTGTGTAGGAAAGACAATTCACTGGAAATCGTATTCCACCTACATATTCTTAGGGTTTTTTAGGTCGAAAAGTTTATGTTTCTTTAGTGGCCTTTTTTATGGCACCACCTAAATGGGTAGGGTGACCAACCAATTATCTGCACATATAACTAAATATCATCCAGCGTCAAGCAGGAGTGCAGTCGCTGAGAAAATTGTCGGCACAACTGTGGCAACTGCGAAATTTCTGAACTTCTGGTGACTTCGTAGCTCATATGGTAAAATGTTCAGTGCGTCTAGGCACGCCGATTCTGTTGGTATTTGGAATCCATTCGAAATCCACACTGTTCACAATTGAATATCTATTAAATTATCGAGTCTGTCGAACTGCTCATTAGTAGTACAACCCCAATGCTTATTGGTAGCGCCACTGGAGTCCACCGTAAACTGAATAAGAAAACCTTCGTGGGGAATCAATTTGCTGCGTCATTTGTGACACTACATTTACACGGAGGGTGGGTAAACAACAGAGTTTGGAGCTGACATTTCTCAGCTTCCGGCATGACTCCATAGCTCAGGGGGTAGACCACATATAGCTTTTGGGCATGCTGTTTCTGTCGCTCGTTTCTCTCCGGCAGAAAGTCAGATATTTCACAATCGGTTCCCCTCTAAATTTGGCACATTTTATCGATTCACGCCACACTGTCAAACCGGACTGTCCATTTCACTGGATTAATCGGGGCAAGAGTATTCAGTCGAAAACCGTGGAACGCCGAATTTTCACCACAGTTGAGGCAGTCGAAAGTTGATTATGCAAGCCACCCTTTGGTGGGTAGGGGCACATTATTCAGGCGTTATTATTAGTATCGTGGTCGGTCAAATTGTCATGATTCATCTTGTGCCGTCATTGTATCATGAGTATGCCAGAATGTTGTTTCCATTTGGATCCCTTACGTGAATGACCTCATTGAAACTTATTATCGGCTTTGTTCGTTTTGCACTGCTATGTTTTCCACATAAACCTTACGTATTTGGCCTGCTGATCAATAACGGAACACGAGCCTGTTCAGTAGACAGTGCTGCCATTTTCACAGTATAAACCAAATCGGTTGAAAATTCCTCCGTTTGCGTGTCTCGTGTCAAAATTGTGTCGTCTAGCAAGGTCATCCAATTTGTCGTTGGATAATTGACGGTGTTTAATACGTTTCGCAACCCAGACATTACTCCTGTTGTTTGTGTTTCTTCTCATTATTTTTAAATCTTTGCCCTGGTTGTTGTCTCTATTCCACTTTCAGGTTATGACCTTCTTTACACCTGTTATTAATCCCAGTTCTTTCAAGGCGTGTTCTTCATTTTATTGTTCACAAATTTCTGGTTTAGTTACAACAACTTCTCCACATTTCTACAACTGACTGCGTACAACCGTACTTAGCATACATAATAGACTTTTAGCAACCTCTTTGGCAACTGACCAAAAGGAAGGCTGGCTGATTGGTGGTCCATGCCGAATACTATACAGCAGTTGATTTAGTCGCAGTAAGTTTTATAATGGAATCGCTGTTTTGCGCACGTGGAGGTCCTCCTGCATGCAAATGTATTTCAGCTGCAAGCAGCGTTAATCGTCAATGTGGGTTTGATGTTGTTGAAGCTACTTGTGGTGTCAAGCTGGACGAACAGTCGAACGCCTCAGCACATTTGCTTTCAAAACACTCCTCATCAGGTACGAATGTATGTGATACTTATGCTTGTCTTGCTGAAATTGGCCGCGTTCAAAAGCTTAACTAAACACAATATTCTCACTGAAACAAAGAACACATGGAATCCTGCTGTATGTGAAACTCCTTCAAAAGCATCTAGAATTTAAGACAGTCCGTTTTCTTCGTAAGTCTAAAAAACAGTCCGAACATGAGACATTAGATACACACGTTCCCTTACTGACTTATCATTGCTAGATTTACGGTAAAATACATGGGGGTTTTATGCCAATCAATCTGCCGGTAAGATAAGAAAGTTCGCTTCCTCTAGTCAGGGTCAAGTCCACGAACAATTGTTCCTGAACCCACCCGGTCGGCTTCATTCAAACGATTTTGGCCGCCTTAATAAAATATTGGAATCCTGGATTCGAATGAATCAGAACACCATTTTAATTCAAGATTCTAATCATCTGTTTAGGTGGTCCGAAATGGATGTCTGAAGCCGGCCTTGTGCGTCCAGTAACAGTTTATCGTGACCACGTTCGCGTCATGATCTTTGTGATCTTTCCTCACCCACAAACAGGAAAAAACAATTTGTAATTTTAGATGAGACCCACCGTGAAAAGTCAGGACTTCGGCTGGATTCGAGCCAGCGACAGACACAGCATTCCTCAACGCGGCAAGCGCTATACCAGCTGAACTACGAAGCCACACCAGGAGCTGGGAAATTTCACATTGGCACTCTCTTAACCACCCGTCCAGCTGTCTCATATGGAATCCACCAAATGATTCAGGAGGTCGACTGCCCCGGCGGGGTTTCTCGAAGAGTTCACGCTNGTAGTGTAAGTGGAGATGAGAAGCCGCAGAATCTCTTCACAATCCACCAATGTGTTACTGACAGGCACCTCTAAGTCAACTCAGCCAAAATAACCCTATACATCTCCGACATTCAGGCTCCAGAAGTAATTTTCCAGGATTCAAATACTCCATACAAACGATTACGGGAGCGGCTTGGACGCGACTGACTCAGGTGTCCTCACACCGTCCCTCGACATTAAATCACTGGTAAAGTAATCTAATTTGCTAAGGACGGTACTGCACTGGATGACCAATAACTTCATCACTTATTAAAATCCCGACAATATAGACAATCTAGCAACAGACCAGTCCAGCACTGCTTCGTGATGCAAAGCCAGGGTTGAATAAAATGTAGATGTTCCACGATTTGTTGTTCGCCAAGTTCTCTGCTCGGCATTATATCATTCGATTAAAAGCTTATGACGTTGTATGTGCTGTCGGCATTCAGACTACCGCTTCTTCAACACTAATGTACACCCCATAGATTCGCGTCTTGTTGCACAAACGACAACAGCTTACTGTAGTCACTCCGAGGATCCCCCTCATTACTCACGCGGAAGGTTTCAAGTCAAACGCGGTTTCTAGGACTATTCGAAGTCACTAGTTTCGAGTTTTACAGTTTCTCATCATATTGTTTGGACGGATTCTATTGTGCCATTTCGCAGAGTTTCCAGTTCACTATTGTACCCCCGTTTGAAGCTGCATGTTCTTGCTACTTGTTCTCGACAGAAATTACTCTAAGTATATACAGCTTATGGCTACAAACGCCTTACGACACTACATCTTCTGCCTCAGTCATATGGGTTGCTCACCGTAGGAGAGTCTTCTACGCGGTACCAGCATGCTCGATGCATTGTGATTTTCAATATATAGGGTCCTATATCAAACTCATAAGCCATTGAAAATGGTTGCACTCAGAAAAATAACCACTCTATGCATGAACCGCCAAAACTACATCATCAAGTTTGTCGTGTGACTTGCGGATGACACACATTTGGTGTCCCAGTGAGCCAACTCTGACAACTTTTCAGAGTCTCTCGTAACGGCGTTGAATGTAGAGGCAGATTAAGTGCACATATTTGGGACGTCAAACAGAGTATTCGAATAGCTTGATCACCAGCATGGCCGCATTATGGGGGATTTGACGCAGGCGGGTGATATATACAACTCGTCGGCGTGGTTTTTCTAGACTCGTCTAAGGCCTTTGATCGAGTAAATTGTTTGACGTTCTGCGTGAATTTTGGTCATGGTGACTTGAAGAATGTTCTAGTCATGCGGCCCACTATTTGTGTCTAAGATTGCTTCTTCAACATAAAATATACGGCGTTTTCACATATTCATCATGCGAGTCAAGCCGTGTGTCACGAGGTTAAACACTGAGACATTTGTTGTTTATCCTGTTCCTTCTGGAAATCTCGAAGTATATCATTACCGGTCAATGTTATAATACATAAACTGGTATATCGCGGGTAGTGTAAGTGGAGATGAGAAGCCGCAGAATCTCTTCACAATCCACCAATGTGTTACTGACAGGCACCTCTAAGTCAACTCAGCCAAAATAACCCTATACATCTCCGACATTCAGGCTCCAGAAGTAATTTTCCAGGATTCAAATACTCCATACAAACGATTACGGGAGCGGCTTGGACGCGACTGACTCAGGTGTCCTCACACCGTCCCTCGACATTAAATCACTGGTAAAGTAATCTAATTTGCTAAGGACGGTACTGCACTGGATGACCAATAACTTCATCACTTATTAAAATCCCGACAATATAGACAATCTAGCAACAGACCAGTCCAGCACTGCTTCGTGATGCAAAGCCAGGGTTGAATAAAATGTAGATGTTCCACGATTTGTTGTTCGCCAAGTTCTCTGCTCGGCATTATATCATTCGATTAAAAGCTTATGACGTTGTATGTGCTGTCGGCATTCAGACTACCGCTTCTTCAACACTAATGTACACCCCATAGATTCGCGTCTTGTTGCACAAACGACAACAGCTTACTGTAGTCACTCCGAGGATCCCCCTCATTACTCACGCGGAAGGTTTCAAGTCAAACGCGGTTTCTAGGACTATTCGAAGTCACTAGTTTCGAGTTTTACAGTTTCTCATCATATTGTTTGGACGGATTCTATTGTGCCATTTCGCAGAGTTTCCAGTTCACTATTGTACCCCCGTTTGAAGCTGCATGTTCTTGCTACTTGTTCTCGACAGAAATTACTCTAAGTATATACAGCTTATGGCTACAAACGCCTTACGACACTACATCTTCTGCCTCAGTCATATGGGTTGCTCACCGTAGGAGAGTCTTCTACGCGGTACCAGCATGCTCGATGCATTGTGATTTTCAATATATAGGGTCCTATATCAAACTCATAAGCCATTGAAAATGGTTGCACTCAGAAAAATAACCACTCTATGCATGAACCGCCAAAACTACATCATCAAGTTTGTCGTGTGACTTGCGGATGACACACATTTGGTGTCCCAGTGAGCCAACTCTGACAACTTTTCAGAGTCTCTCGTAACGGCGTTGAATGTAGAGGCAGATTAAGTGCACATATTTGGGACGTCAAACAGAGTATTCGAATAGCTTGATCACCAGCATGGCCGCATTGGAATGAAGAAAACTCACGAGCTCTCATTGTCGTTGTTAGCCAACTCGTGACTGAAAGAATGCTGGTGCTTGATAAACAGTGGTGGATTTTCTATTTTGCTCGTTATCTACCGCTTCCTCTTTCACCATCTTGCTCTTGCTAACACTCTGAAACTGAAACAATTTTCTAACCTACCTTTTCTTCCGTACCGTCCATCAGGGATTCCGATGTACATAAACTTGCACAGCTAGCTCTAACCGGCAATATTTTTGTCTTCTGTAGACTCCATGCTGTGAGGCAAGTAAATCAAAAAGAGCGGTAGCATAAACAGAAGACTTCTTCGAAAAACACGGCGTTTCAACCACGTTACTGTAATCAAACTGTCAAACACTAGCATAAAGCTGTTGCCTGGTCAAAAGCACTCCCTAATCACTAGCAAGGTTCTCAGTTACAAATGCCACAATTGTGGTAAGACAGTTATATTCAAGCTTCCTGGTTTCGACAGAGCTCATGACCAGTTGACAGGTAGATAGATGAGTGGAGTATCATCTGATTCCCAATCCAATAACCTCATTGTATGTCA
>QNGE01003193.1:0-27310 GCA_008508345.1 Paragonimus westermani
ACGCGGAACCAGCCGCTGTCGAAGGTACCCGAAGAACAGCGTGTCCACGTGCTGGGTGCCGAGCCGCGAGGTACAGAATACGGCTGCACTGCTGGGGCGGATAGTCCTTCAAAAGTGTTGGAAGCAATTAGATCCGGACGATATTAAAATGGTTGAAGTGAACACGGCGAGAATTACATGTTGCTTTATGTTCCTTAGAAGGTGCATTCGGCAAAATAATTGTCGTAATGGCGACAGTTCTTGAGCAATTGCCGCTCATGTGACGGCGCTGTCGTCTACGGTCACCTTTCTAGTGGTTATAGGCCAGGCGTATTGCACAAAATATGGGAGAACTGAGTGATAGTCTCGGTCGTCTCGTTCACCAGCCTTCCGAAGCAGATCGGCAATCCTATCCCGCGTGCGCCAGTCACAACACTAACGAACAGGTGGTTCCTGTCCGAACAGCTCTGGCACGTGGCGTCCATCTCCATTACTTCTTGGGTGGTGCTGGTACATGGTTCGCTGTTCGGGAGTCATGACGGCTGATTGAGAGACGCGGCTTTTGCTATCCAGGACACAGCGGGCGTACTCTGAATTGGAGAGTTCGCTGGCAATTCCTGGAAGTTAAAACGGAGAGCTCCCTTGGGACATGCGTGTGGCACACAAACTGCACATGTTCCTAGTAGACGTGTTTATCTTGAACCTACTCCGTACATAGTTGAACAGCATAAATAAGTTAGCACTTTGCATTAGAAAGGGCAGTATCCGCTCGATCTTCTCATCGTTCAGAAATCCGCCGCAGAGCTCCATTTGAACGACGATGACGTCCACCGAGTAAGTGTGTGACATCTTTCATAGTTACCCAGAGAAACCCACCGGCTCTCCGATTCGCGTTAAGGAACGACTGACACCCAGTCTGTCCCTACGTCTTCGTGCGGGCATTTCGGTTGGGACGTAGTGGTTGACGTCTTACGACACTTGAGCTTATCTCGCCCTCGTTGAAAGTCTTGGTGCGTATGCGATAGAACGCTCCGATGACCTACTGAATCTGACGAAAGCTGGACTCGAACAGGTCAAATGATTCGGATAGTTTTGGATCTGTACCCGTGCCAAAATGATGGAAATTATCCGTAGGAAGTAAAATCTGCCGTTAGACGGCGATAACGTGAGAAGTCATTGAATACCGGGCGATATTTCCGTGGTATCGCCCAGGAATTTAAAAATCATCAATTTCCATGGCAGAAGGCATCAGGAGAGTTAAAAAGATTTGTTTTATTCGACCGTAAATTGGTTTCTCCTTCATTTGGAGCCGAGATCGAAGTTAGCGATGGTAGGTGTTGTGACGGTATAAATGTGCTATGCCGTGAAGAATTTTCTCACGTGTGAATAATATTTGACCGATGTTATTCTGTATTCTATTTTAGGTTATGGATTATTTACAGGGCTTTAAAGATGTCTTCGAGCGTCGCGAATTTGTTAGCTTCGTCGAGTTCAAAAGTTGCTTAGATAGCTACATGAAGGATTACAGTTTTCTGTCCGTACTTGGTCCAAGCACAAAATCAGGCAGTGGACGCTTGAAATATGATCATGTGAGTGTAATTGCCGTTTACGTGGTAGATGGCATTCCGCTGTATAAAATACAAGCATCTTAAGAGCGAAAGCCGCGGATTACGACGTGTTTAGTGAGTTGAGTTCACATACTCCCCATTGCACAGTTCTCGCGATACATTCTGTCAATCACGCTTTAACGTGGTTAGAAGAAATACCGGGTTGGTTGTTAACTCTTTCACATTGGAAGACAGCCACGACATAACTGCCTTGCTGTACGATGCACATCCAAGGATTCGTCGGCTCACAGACAGTAAAGTGAACGACTCGAGACATCTTCCAGAGTACAACACGCCAAGTACTGAGTTGAAGCGGTATGCTGCGGATGTTTATGGCAAGTATATAACTATCATGGATATTTGCAACATCCGTCATCGGTTGGAACCGCCAGTGATGAGTAAGTGGGTTAGTGTGCACTAATGTAGCAGAAAATCCGCCAGAAACTCTGCATCATATAGAGAAAAACGGCGTACTATGTCTCATCAGAGACGACAACAATAGGTACACGCACATATGTTTCGGACGCAGAGAGCAAGTGCAGTTGTTCAGACGGTCCCCTGATGTGGTAAACGTTCATGCCACTTGCTGGACCAACCGCCACAAGCAAGTCTTCTATCACTCCACATTTGCCGCTGTAGCCTGAAGCTGTATCAGCTCCTGGTTACAGACGGCATGGATCATGAACGACCCATGATGTAGGCCTATGTACGAAGTGAGAAATACGCATCCCTGCGTCATTTGGCGTTGTGACTATAGGGTGCACGTAGGCCGACCGTCGCTGCTAGCCCACACTAGGGATTATTTAGAGATAATTCACGGCAGTTTCGGGGTGAGGTACNGGTGCATGATATATATGTATATACACCATATGTATATACATACCATATATATGTCGTATGTCGCTTATATGTACGTGACAAATGCTTTCGAGCTCAACGGTGACTGTGAACTTCATAGATCGATGGATGCTATAGTTATATGATATTGTGAACATATGTATATAGCTTGAACCCAACTCCAAATGGTGCAATATATATGTAACACCACGCACCACTTTCAGGTGTGTTTAAGATAAATTGTGAGCCCAATATGAACATTTTTAACCGTATCCTCAGAGTTCTCTTCTCGTGTCCACGGTGGTGGCAATCGTCAATGTTTATCGTCTTTCATATGTCGCCTTATTGGCATCTACTCCTCTTTTCTTTATAGAGAGGTGAAATGCCGGAGAACCTGCAAGTCACCCATCCTTCGCCCTTTTTGTAATCCCCATTTGTCATTACACTTTTCATCTTGTTCTCCCTTACTTCTGCTCTCATTTTGAGAATATTCCATATCCCACTGCCCAGCCAACATATGACGTTGTACTCGGTGTTTGTTTACTGTGCCGTTGTGGACCGTTTCCATATGTAATGCGTTGTGTTACGACGTTGAGACCTACGGCAAATCGGGCCAATTTACGTCGTTTCATGGATATTTTACGGCTGTGCTACAATGGACAAAATGGACCAATTGGATTAATTATGCGCTACGCCTTTAGGGTAATTTCGTGTTCTGTGCGTCAAAAACGTAATTCATCCCTAACGCACTCTCGCATTGGTCAATGAAAAGCATATTGGGTTTTCGTGTGATTTATACCTAATCGTGTTAGCAGGAGTGCTTCCTCCTCAAAATGCGACACGCTCGGAGAGGCGTGTTTACTTTCATGTGAGCTGTCTCGAATAGTTCCCAGTCCGCGTCTATTGCACAGTTGACGATTTATTTTGGGTACTTCATGCGTTCAGACCAGCAGCTAACGGCCTCTTTTACTTGAGATTAATGCACCACACAAGCCAGCTCACGCTGGCTGGAAATCAACCAAAGAAGTTGAGGACAGTACAAACAAATGAAATTGAAGTGTAAGTCAAACCACGGAAGTAGCAGGCGGAAACTGGCTACATCGCTCGACATTTTGGTAACCAAACTGCTATAACTGCACAGGCAATGGCGAGGGCGTCGCTCTTCTCGAGGCTTGTACGACGTTATTCAGCGCAGACTTGAATGGTGCTTTCGGGCACTAATTTGGCTGCTGAAAATTATCCGCAGGACGTGAATGCTGTCGTTGGTATACCGTCAATATATAATTTTGGAATATCGCGTGAGTGATTGTCGACCGAATATTTGGAAAAGCATGAAATATGCCTACTGTACTGTGGGGAATTTTTTGTTTTCATGTGCGAAAGATTGTTATCAAGGACGCCAAGAAATTGCGTTAATTTAATAGCGAAATAGGTTGACAAGTGAGTTGAAGTTTCGTGAGCTGGTGGATAGAAGAAATTAGCAATGGAATACTGATAAACATGCACCATGTAAGTTGTAGATCATTTTTATTGAACTTTCGCATTCGACATTCCCTGAAATAGGTGCCGACATTTGATATTGTTGAGTGCTTTTGATCATCACCACGTGTAACTGGTAACCACTGAAAATTGAAGGTGCCGTGGGTAAGTAGGAAAGACTGCAGCTGATTACTTTTAAACATAATGCGGGCAAACGTCGGCGTAATCTGCACAAAGTATATACTGCTCACAGCAATCGGGCATAACCTACTTTGACATTAAGGTGACGAAGAAGTCGGTAAATTTGTGCAGTTACATGACCACTAAGGAGGCGAAATTTCAGGTGTTCCCATAAAGCAAAGAGGTTCAACGAGCAACGAAGCATTGCACCACATGAAGCAAATCGGGGTGACCCATTCTTCCCCCAACAGCACAATCAGGTATAGGTCACACGAAAACCCAATATGCTTTTCATTGACCAATGCGAGAGTGCGTTAGGGATGAATTACGTTTTTGACGCACAGAACACGAAATTACCCTAAAGGCGTAGCGCATAATTAATCCAATTGGTCCATTTTGTCCATTGTAGCACAGCCGTAAAATATCCATGAAACGACGTAAATTGGCCCGATTTGCCGTAGGTCTCAACGTCGTAACACAACGCATTACATATGGAAACGGTCCACAACGGCACAGTAAACAAACACCGAGTACAACGTCATATGTTGGCTGGGCAGTGGGATATGGAATATTCTCAAAATGAGAGCAGAAGTAAGGGAGAACAAGATGAAAAGTGTAATGACAAATGGGGATTACAAAAAGGGCGAAGGATGGGTGACTTGCAGGTTCTCCGGCATTTCACCTCTCTATAAAGAAAAGAGGAGTAGATGCCAATAAGGCGACATATGAAAGACGATAAACATTGACGATTGCCACCACCGTGGACACGAGAAGAGAACTCTGAGGATACGGTTAAAAATGTTCATATTGGGCTCACAATTTATCTTAAACACACCTGAAAGTGGTGCGTGGTGTTACATATATATTGCACCATTTGGAGTTGGGTTCAAGCTATATACATATGTTCACAATATCATATAACTATAGCATCCATCGATCTATGAAGTTCACAGTCACCGTTGAGCTCGAAAGCATTTGTCACGTACATATAAGCGACATACGACATATATATGGTATGTATATACATATGGTGTATATACATATATATCATGCACCAGCTGGAGTTGTGCGCAACCTATATACATATACTTACAACATCATATAATACTATAGCATTCATCGATCTATGTTACGCACACGTAAGCGCCAGAATGCAAGATGTTGTTGTCTATGAGTAATCAACGCAAATCATTCATCTCATTTTCACAAATATCAACGTGGTACATGGTAACATGTTTGCTTCACCTGCTTTTTTCTCTTCTTGTTCTTCCTACTCTACCTCTGTCCCCGGGCGTTGTAAAACCATATTTTCATCTGCGTGCTGGCGTTTTCTCTCTTGGTCTCTGAGTAGAGAGGCTGCGACAATAGCACTTCTGCGTTCATTTCAGACTTTCATAACGTTTATACTCACCTTCGATAGCTTGTCGCAACGTGGAATCCTTGAATGCTATCTTCCCTTTCCACCCGTATAAGTCATGTGCAACACAAATTGGGTGCCTATGGCTTCCTTCATGGACTGAAGAACAAGTTGCCGTGCGGAAGGGCACTCAACCCGTCCAAGTGATCCATCTAGAACAATAACTATANGGGCAATGTTGATACATAGCTCAAATTAACCTACAACAATCTTCATGTATGGCAGGTTTTTCAGTCAGACTCCAGTTCTTTGAACCGTGCAACAGTCTGGACGGGAAACAGGTGAGCACTATGTCACGCTCATCTTGTCCACCGGAGGAGCCTGCAATCATTTGACAACTGTCATGACGTTGTTTCATGAACGACAACTCTTTCACAACATGATTTGTGGTCATCATCATGTTGGTCTGTTGTCTCAGCAGCGTGTCCAAAAATTCCTTCGGAACAGGGAGAGTTGTTGTATCCACGGACGAGCTGGAGGCAGACGGTGGAGAGACAACCTGTGGGAATGGCAGTGACAAAGACAGTGAGGGGCGGACAACTGGGTGGGGGACATTGGGATAGAAAACTGTCCCGTCTGTGAGGATATCGCAGATGGAGACATTTCAGTAGAACGTACAACGGGAGACATCGTTCTAGGAGTGAAAACGTTAGGAACAGCCGGTGTGGGTGAGCAAATAACGCTTGGGAAGACAGTGGTGTGACGGGTTTAAAGGATGTCATTTGAGAGGACGTTGAGGGTGACGGTCTGGAATTATGAGCAGTCAGGAGGGGCTGAGAAAGTCGGATTGAATCAACTCAACCAGTGCACACAACGAACGTTCCATACTGTCGTTGTCCCACTGTTGTGAGCCGGGAAAGCAGATGACACAGAGGTTTCTTTATTGGAGAAACCAACACGCTACTTAAGCGTCTGAGCACGACTAGAATCAGAAACACTCATTTGTACACCATACTCTTCTGAGGATACTCTAGTCGCTTGAGACACCATGTATCAGTTCCGTCATGTAGCGGAAGCCATCATATGTCATTCTGCCCTCCAACGATCCATCCCGTATCTCTGCCGTATTTATCACGCGACCATCTCGATCGGCGATCATCTCGAACCATGCTGCTACTGAATAGTGGTGTGAGTAATATGGTGCGACCGCATCTCCTCACTACACTACGTTGCTGCTGTGCAAGAGGGCCAAGGATTTTTCAGATGATGACAACGACAACAGTCGTTCGGAGGCTTGCTGTGCACATAGTTTGAAGCATAAACACAAGCATTATCTGATGCGCTGGATACGCCTCCCCATCTTACCGGTAACATCGGAAGAGTCCAAATATGTTGTACTATCTGCATTCTTGGCGTATCGCCTAACCTTCAAATAATCGTCTGAAAACCATGAATTAAAATTGCTCAAGACCACTTGTTTGAAAGACAACAGTCACAGGGAATCACGAGGAGCCAGAAGGTGGTGCTAGGTGAAATGGGACATTTTCACTGAATGAGGGACCGGACACACTCGACCAAGTCGCAGTACCATCGTTTATCTATGATGAACTGAGGACAGCACAAGCTTCCCCACCTTGGTCATCGAAAACTACGACAGAGTAAATCTGAAAGGGAAACGTCTCAGTTATCAACAAACAGAATTTACAGTGATGAAAGAAATACACAGTGAACAGCTACGTACAGGAATGTAAAATTGGCATACCAACGAATTGTGTATCTGGCGGAAAGAGCAAACACTTGACCATTATTTGCGATACGGGCACCATAGAAATATCCTCGCTGAGTCCAATCACTATATACATAAACAAATGCTGCGACGGCAGACTGTGAGTGAAGAAAGGTCTTGCAGGTTTCCGAAAGAGGTTATATTGAACTGTACAATCAGGGATATCAGGGTAAAGTACATTTACAATGCGGCAAGGGTGGTTGTCAATGGTCGCAACGTTATTGGGAGCAACATTTGTGAGCAAAACGTTATCCTTCAAAAAATGTTGGCAGTGACGAAGTGCTGGGGTGTTCACGGGCATACCGATATCTGAATGCAGGGTAACTCCACCACTCACATCGGGTGCAAAAATACGTTCAGACCAACGCCTGTAAATCTGAATAGCAGGTTTAGTCGGGCCGTGAACCGTGTATTTCAGTTTGTACATGAATTATTCGAATGCGAACGACGAAAACTGGTCCAGGGTATCGTAGTTCAAAACATCGTCAGCAAAATGGACAAGCGAATATACATCATACATCATCTCACATGTATCATACAATCGTGCAAAATTGATCATGAACACATTGATCAATTGCTTAGAGAAGTCATGATAAGCAAGATGAAAAGAGGGAAGACAAAAAAGGTAAATAGCTACAGAAATATCTAAAACGTTTTGTACTTTGCGTTGTCCAAAATACCTCGCAAAACAACAGGACCTAGATAAAGCGAAAACTGACTACATTCCGTTGCTTTCCACCGCTTGAAGTCAAGAAGCCCACGACATTTGCGGGGCAAGTCACAAGTCCAGTTTGTTTGACAATGCAGCATTCTAGCATTGATTCGGTTAATCGCTTGAGAACTAATGCGAGCGTTCTGTGACATAGACCCGGAGGTCCAGTTGCTGATCAAACGACGGACCAAACCCAAACATACAGAATGCATGTAGTCTATTGGGAAACAACGTATCATGTCAATGGGTAGGGAACAGAAGGGAGAGGCGGTCGCTGAACGTGAGGCGCGAAAAGTAGCATTGGCTCTTGTGGAAGCGTCATGTAGAGTTATTGTTACCTTGCGATTGAGGTACAGTCCTTTCTGGTTACATTTATCACAGCCATAATAAGCACCATGGCTACGTATACGTCTAACAAACGAACGAGCCGGTGTATCACAGATAATGGCCTCAAGGTTTACGCCCACGTTGATCCCGCAAACGATATACCTGCTGATAGAAAACCGCGCAGTTCATTAACGGCTTCAATAAGATAACACTTGGCGTCCTCCGGTTTGCCCTTTCAGCCGTAGATGCCAGCAATGAAGGGTTGCGACACGAACGGGTCGCACAGACGGCATAAGGTAGGCCATAAAGCGTACTTTCCTGAATTGGTCAGTGACAAGCCATCAATATTCTAGTGTATTGCAACGGCGACCACATCCCGCAACTGTCGACATGCCAACGCTTGTGTAATGCCATTAACCAAACCGAAATGTGTATATTCGCCAGGATGCATGTCACGTGTCAACGAAGTTCGCGGGGTTTCCATCCATGTTCTTGCATCCGACGGCAGTTCAGGCAGTCTTTCTATCAGAATTTGCAACAGCCGATTGACTTGCACTCTGATAGTATTACTTGAATCAACCCAATCTCGAAGCCGGTCGACAAGATTGTTCGACGACACAGACTGGGCATCCTCATCATCACGGGTTCCCTGTAACAATCCACACTGTTTTGTTTGCTCGGGAACATCAAACATTGTGGGTTACATAGAGGAAGTATTTACAAACACATTCTAACAAACTGGGTCCATGGCACTCAACATGCTCCAGCCCAGCGCCGGAAATGCTAGTGTGGAAACTTTCCACGGCACAGCGGACGTGACGGTAAATGGTGGGCCGACTGACCAGTAATTCCATACCCCACTTGAAGCAATATACATTCGTTATTATGAACTCACATTTTGTTCAGATTGCTGATTGTTGAACACCTTCAAGCGAAACATCGAAATGGTAGCAAACGTTGGTACCTGCCAAGATAAACCAAATGAAATTCGAATATGACGAAATTGAACGCGTTAGGCGTTGAAGTCTAGCTAAACAAAAAACTGCTATGCGTACAATGAGTGATTTCATATATGTGAAAGTTTCCCTCCTCGGTTCTCATATGAACACATTTGTGGAGATGAGTAATGATAGAAAAATTAGTTACGCGGCATTTTATTCACGTTCATTCTTGTTGCTTCCTCGTTGGTCACAACCGTATTCTATCCCAAGATTGACGTAATTTATCCCTAAACTTCATACCAATCAAATTCCGAGCGTACCTCACCCCGAAACTGCCGTGAATTATCTCTAAATAATCCCTAGTGTGGGCTAGCAGCGACGGTCGGCCTACGTGCACCCTATAGTCACAACGCCAAATGACGCAGGGATGCGTATTTCTCACTTCGTACATAGGCCTACATCATGGGTCGTTCATGATCCATGCCGTCTGTAACCAGGAGCTGATACAGCTTCAGGCTACAGCGGCAAATGTGGAGTGATAGAAGACTTGCTTGTGGCGGTTGGTCCAGCAAGTGGCATGAACGTTTACCACATCAGGGGACCGTCTGAACAACTGCACTTGCTCTCTGCGTCCGAAACATATGTGCGTGTACCTATTGTTGTCGTCTCTGATGAGACATAGTACGCCGTTTTTCTCTATATGATGCAGAGTTTCTGGCGGATTTTCTGCTACATTAGTGCACACTAACCCACTTACTCATCACTGGCGGTTCCAACCGATGACGGATGTTGCAAATATCCATGATAGTTATATACTTGCCATAAACATCCGCAGCATACCGCTTCAACTCAGTACTTGGCGTGTTGTACTCTGGAAGATGTCTCGAGTCGTTCACTTTACTGTCTGTGAGCCGACGAATCCTTGGATGTGCATCGTACAGCAAGGCAGTTATGTCGTGGCTGTCTTCCAATGTGAAAGAGTTAACAACCAACCCGGTATTTCTTCTAACCACGTTAAAGCGTGATTGACAGAATGTATCGCGAGAACTGTGCAATGGGGAGTATGTGAACTCAACTCACTAAACACGTCGTAATCCGCGGCTTTCGCTCTTAAGATGCTTGTATTTTATACAGCGGAATGCCATCTACCACGTAAACGGCAATTACACTCACATGATCATATTTCAAGCGTCCACTGCCTGATTTTGTGCTTGGACCAAGTACGGACAGAAAACTGTAATCCTTCATGTAGCTATCTAAGCAACTTTTGAACTCGACGAAGCTAACAAATTCGCGACGCTCGAAGACATCTTTAAAGCCCTGTAAATAATCCATAACCTAAAATAGAATACAGAATAACATCGGTCAAATATTATTCACACGTGAGAAAATTCTTCACGGCATAGCACATTTATACCGTCACAACACCTACCATCGCTAACTTCGATCTCGGCTCCAAATGAAGGAGAAACCAATTTACGGTCGAATAAAACAAATCTTTTTAACTCTCCTGATGCCTTCTGCCATGGAAATTGATGATTTTTAAATTCCTGGGCGATACCACGGAAATATCGCCCGGTATTCAATGACTTCTCACGTTATCGCCGTCTAACGGCAGATTTTACTTCCTACGGATAATTTCCATCATTTTGGCACGGGTACAGATCCAAAACTATCCGAATCATTTGACCTGTTCGAGTCCAGCTTTCGTCAGATTCAGTAGGTCATCGGAGCGTTCTATCGCATACGCACCAAGACTTTCAACGAGGGCGAGATAAGCTCAAGTGTCGTAAGACGTCAACCACTACGTCCCAACCGAAATGCCCGCACGAAGACGTAGGGACAGACTGGGTGTCAGTCGTTCCTTAACGCGAATCGGAGAGCCGGTGGGTTTCTCTGGGTAACTATGAAAGATGTCACACACTTACTCGGTGGACGTCATCGTCGTTCAAATGGAGCTCTGCGGCGGATTTCTGAACGATGAGAAGATCGAGCGGATACTGCCCTTTCTAATGCAAAGTGCTAACTTATTTATGCTGTTCAACTATGTACGGAGTAGGTTCAAGATAAACACGTCTACTAGGAACATGTGCAGTTTGTGTGCCACACGCATGTCCCAAGGGAGCTCTCCGTTTTAACTTCCAGGAATTGCCAGCGAACTCTCCAATTCAGAGTACGCCCGCTGTGTCCTGGATAGCAAAAGCCGCGTCTCTCAATCAGCCGTCATGACTCCCGAACAGCGAACCATGTACCAGCACCACCCAAGAAGTAATGGAGATGGACGCCACGTGCCAGAGCTGTTCGGACAGGAACCACCTGTTCGTTAGTGTTGTGACTGGCGCACGCGGGATAGGATTGCCGATCTGCTTCGGAAGGCTGGTGAACGAGACGACCGAGACTATCACTCAGTTCTCCCATATTTTGTGCAATACGCCTGGCCTATAACCACTAGAAAGGTGACCGTAGACGACAGCGCCGTCACATGAGCGGCAATTGCTCAAGAACTGTCGCCATTACGACAATTATTTTGCCGAATGCACCTTCTAAGGAACATAAAGCAACATGTAATTCTCGCCGTGTTCACTTCAACCATTTTAATATCGTCCGGATCTAATTGCTTCCAACACTTTTGAAGGACTATCCGCCCCAGCAGTGCAGCCGTATTCTGTACCTCGCGGCTCGGCACCCAGCACGTGGACACGCTGTTCTTCGGGTACCTTCGACAGCGGCTGGTTCCGCGTGCCAGTGCGTGCTGTAACAGCCACTCTAAGGAGTCTCCAACATTTGGAACCAGATTATCAACGTGAATACAACATATTACTCTAGCAGGGGCACGACCTCAACGGCCGCATTCGTCCACGGGAAGCATGTGATTGACTTGGTGGTGTTTAACAACACATGACAAACATAAAGCAGGTTAATCTGGCAACAAACTCTCAGGGCTCCCGTCCTATCGCCGGTCATTTCCAGCTGGACATGATCGCACACAATGTGGTGCTATGGGCAACTAAGATAATTCCGTCCTACATGCAAGCCAGTCGGGGGCTGTCCGTTGATGCTACCGTGATGCCATAATGGTAACGGTGTGTGGCAGGGAATCCCACGGGTTCAACTAGGACGTTTGGTTCTGAGATCGTCACGTTTCCATGGAACTTGTGCTGCAGTGTAGGCATGAGTTTCTCCTGCATTACATGGTCAGTGCGGTAAACCTCTCGTTTATCACTGTTCACTGTAAATCAGAAAATTTCCCAACTACCTCAATATGAATTCGCGAATTCAATGTAGTCATCCGCACTCTAACGGATTACTCACGCGTAAACATCGAGACTATCAGCTTTCAACGAACACGGATTACTGTCATCTCGTGAATTCTCCCGCGAAAACTTCAACCAATTTGTACCAGACATGCGAGGATTTCTTCTCACATGCTCGAGTAATCAATTATCGCCTTACTTTCCCATACATGAAGAAAAGCCGACATTTGTCGTCGGCCTGGATGCTCCCACAACCTCCGAATAAACTACAAGCACCAACTTGAGTGACAACGCGACTTGTCTTACTTTGACGTCAGTTGACCAGCTCGGCGCATGTCACCAATCACTCCAGCATCCCACGGCAGTGTTCTTATCTTTCAATCTACCGCTCCCAAAGCGGCCGTGCCAAATCATGACAGTTATGGTCGAAAAACAAACAGGTCCCTGCATCAGACGGCTCTGAATGACGCCGCAGGTCTAAAATCATGATATGACCGATGTGGGGTTGCCTACAGACGTTTGCGGGGAATGCGGGAGATACTTATCTTCATCCGAGGACCA
Organism: Paragonimus westermani; assembly: GCA_008508345.1. Classification (NCBI taxonomy): domain Eukaryota; kingdom Metazoa; phylum Platyhelminthes; class Trematoda; order Plagiorchiida; family Troglotrematidae; genus Paragonimus; species Paragonimus westermani. The sequence continues at coordinate 13,021 of QNGE01003193.1, forward strand.
AAGTAAGGACAACGGGAACCAATGAGAGAAATACTGCTATTGGTACCGTTGGCAGTGTATACAAGCCCCCACTTTCGCAGAGGGTTTTTTCTGCACACGCTGTCAGTGTCACCTTGAGAGGTCTGCCCATTCAACATTTGACATATCAGATAACACGTGGGTTGCCTTTCGTATACTCAGCATTTTCTTTTTTTCACAGTGTCGTCGCATATATCCGACCTTTGCTCATCGTGGCGTGGCAGTGAAACTGGTACATGCATCTGGCCATCAAGGTTCTGGCGTAAAAGCTGCACGTCATCGACGTTTGTACTAACGCTTGTTTTTTGGTGCATTCTAAAAAGGAATAGAGATTTTTGAAGAACAACCGCGTAGGTGTTGCAATCGCCCAGTGACGAATAAAATTGTGGTACCTTTATTGTTAATATAATTTCGTTGAAAGAGTGTACGTCAGTCCTATTGAGACTAATAAGCCGTGTGAGATTGTGGGATCGGACTGATCATTTGCTGTCTGAGTTGGTCATCAAGAGTTATCCACATCTCTTGAATTGCTCTCCTTCGGTGTGTTGGCCGGTCGATTTAGCAAAGTCGTGCAAACTGAGTCAGTGGTCGGCACCACGACCGATAAAGACTCGACACACGCCGTTCGGTCTCGGGGGTTGCTTGGAGTATGATACTGACCGTCCATCGTGGATGTACAGGGTAATTAGTTGCTGCCCGGCGGGATTTGACCGTGGATGAGTTGTTGGCGATTGATAGAATGTGAACAAGCCCGATTGCATCATAGGATTCAGCACACACGTATCCCCACTCAGTACACAGCAAACACCACTGGCAGTTGGTGGACAGCAGTGACCACCAAGTGTGTAAGACAAACTATCTGAAAGTCGTGCGAAGAATTGCGTGCTCGATTGCTGCTCAGCCCTGCACTACATGCCGGAGTGTTCCATGGTTAGTTCACAAAATGTACGACGCTGTTCGACAGATATATTTGTTTGTCAATCCTTATTGATGTGTCGGGTGGGTGGACTGATGTCGAAGGAAGGGCAGTCCTGTTTTCCTTCAGGTTGATGTATGTAGTTTGATGGGGGGTTGTAGGGGCGTCCAGATCGACGATGAATGCCGGCCTCTTTCCACATACAATCACCTGTTCCTCAATAATCCCTTGATATCATGCGAAGAAATGTAGTACACCGTAAGTTGTGTACGTAAGTGTTTCCGACTTCTCCGCTAAACTTGTGTTGTTGTACGGTATAAAATTATGCGAGTTTGTTTGTCAGGTAGAGCCATGCACTTGTCATCCTCTTGTTGGGTTCTTATTTGTGGTGACGATCCATAAATGAGTGGCCACTTTCGTTATTTTAAGTAATTGCGTTTTCTCTTCCTCGTATAACAGTCAGCGTCCCTCCAGTTAATGTCGTCCGAGGCTTATTGCGCTAATAGGTATCCTCTGAGCCGCTGCTCATGCGAATGCATTTGCGAATTGCACTTTCAGTCCGTTACGTGATTGTAACTTGCGCGCGTTACTCCTTTAATGTAGGCGGGTTGAGACAGGCAGTCTTCGTGAGTGGTTCCGTCCTAACTGTTTTAGTAAAGCCTGCTTGAATGAGAGACCGTATAAACTACAGACCGTCACACACCACATATAAGAAGATCGGAGTCTGGTATAACGGAGTGGGGCTGGTAGGTGGATGTATGGGGGTGACGTACATCTCGATGCGTGCTTGTCGACGTCGATAAATTCACAACAGATGGTATGGTGACAGTTGGTTATAGATGGTGCAAAGTTTGTACGTACTGCTTCGTGCACGCAGAAATTTTTCGTCTTTTGCCAGTCATGGAGTGGCACTTACGAAACTTCCTTATAACTAAATGCTTTCTCAGATTTAATTTGCTTACTATCGCCTCAGACAACTGCCGACTTTCTCATTGGTAGTGTTTTCTGTCCATTGTGCGAACATTTTGGAAGTTTCAGCAGTCCCTCTAGATAGACTTACTTGGGTTAGAAGTAGGAGTTAAGCATGGTGTCTCTTCCGAAAGTTTCCGTTTTTAATCTGCCTGAGCAATTTCAAAAGGAACCAGCCAGAAATAAGAAGGCAGCGAAACGTACACGTGCAGTTCGGTTGGAAAAAAGAAAAGCAGGGGATTCCAGCGTGCACAGGAACCACTGACGGTGATTATCCTTCTAACTTTTAGAAACACAAGAACATACAACGTCCAAAGGAGTGCGGCAAACAGGTGACCGATCTGATTTTGAAAAGGCAGTCTCGTTGGTTTCAAGCAAACGATCAACTAATGTCAGCAAAAACCCCAGAAATCAGCTGGAATCCTCAGAAAACCGCATTTTCTTCCGTCGCTACTTTAAAATTCCCTGCGATATATCACCAGACGACGCGTTTTCCGTAGTCAATTAAACTTAGAAACGATTTCAACCGGAAAAAAGAAAATTTTCAGAACATAGGTTCGGCGTGTGGTTAAAAAAGGCCGGTTGTTATTGCGTGCTAGTGCATAACCCATTTTTACCGTTAGATCACTGAAATTTACGTACTATTTGTTGCAGTTTGTCATACTTACTTGCTTCGAGACTGTTTGAACACAACCCATTGATAAAAGCTGAATATCATATAGAAATGCCCGCCAAGTCAGCCAATTTCCAGAAATTGCAAGTCAACAAGCGATCATCCTTGTGTAAAAAAAAGCATGTTGATGGCAAGAAAGGTGTAGAATCGTTAGATTGTTCGGTCAAAACCTGCCCCACCCCAACAATTGCAGCGGAGATTGAGGCCGCTGCTAAAACGGCAGTCTCAACAGCAAGTCGTGGCACATCATACGAAAGGAACAACACTGAACCATGCTCAGTTTCCATTACCAATGTATTTGTAGATCAGGCTAAAAAATAAGGAAAGTGGAGGCTGAAGTAGCAAAACTGCCCAGTAGAAACGAAGAGCTGGCCGAAATTTTGCACAAATTAGATCAGCTATTGTGCATTATAAATGCCCTAGTCACAAAGAAATCGTAGTCGCAGGAACACTTAATAATAAAAAATATTTCTCAACGCATATGTGAGAAGCACGCTTGGTTATGCGCGATCACTCTAGATATATACAAACCATACAAAAACGAATAATTGAACATTAGCACAAACGTGAAGTTTGTTTCAAGAAGGACGTAGTCAAAGAGAAAATAACTGTAGTTTATGGAACTTTGACGCATGAAACAGAGAAAGAGAAAGATATCCGCACCAAATGTAGTACGAATGAAGTTGAATAGTTTGGGCGTCTTGTTTAACATGTTATTGATTTCGGTTACAACACTCCTGAGGAAGGCCACCCGAGGTGGTTGAAACGTAGAGTATTACAACTTGTTCGAAACGTTGTGTTATTCCCAATCTGTATAACAAGAGAAAGAGAAAGTTCGCTCACTTCACAGATTTAGTCTCAAAAAATTGGGATGTTACACTAATTCACTGTTTACAAGGTTGTGGGACGGGCGATTTTTCAAATATTTCAAGGTCACTCCGGGAGGATGTCCAAACGCATCTCCGGAATTTTTGGTTGTTAGGGGATAAAATTGGCGTCCGGAAATCGTCAAGATAGATCGGCTTTGGCGAGGCATGGCGGAAAATCCCAAAATCAAGCGAGCGAACGGGCAGATTCGAACGCAAAATTTTGTCGATTGCTCGAAAACGTCACAAAGTTGAACATCTCGTGAACCGTTCAGCTCAGACAAAGTTCCGTGCGTCCATCCGTCGTAAAAAGATTTTCTTGCTCAATAGATAATATGGTAATCGGTAGGGATAATGTAATTCCACACGTTAGATGAGAAAATGTGGGGCTATAATATTTACTATGACAGGCAATATGTATGGAGAATTTTTGACGAAGAACTCGTTCGGTATTATTAGTTTTGCTGTGATTATTGGATTTTATAACCCAATCTACTGTTTGTTGTGGTATTTTACTATGCACTCGAGATTTGTTCGGGTAAACGGAGAATTGAGTCGACGGTTTGGAGGGCCGAATGAAATGTGCGTGACAACTATAGCTCACATGACATCGTTCTGTTGGACTTATTATTAAGCGCCGAGTGCACATTTCATAGCGATTTGGGCATTGCATATACATGAGTAAACACATGTCATTAAAATAATGTTGGGTGTCAAAGGGTTTGGTGAGCGCGCAGTAGACCAAGTGCTAAATGATCTTGTGAGTAAGCCATATAAAAAATCTTTTCAAGCGGGCTGTTCTCGGAGGGCTTTGGACAGCAGAGTGGTTATCTACGTATTACGCATCTGACGGCTAAATGTTTTTCGGACCACACTCAAAAAGGTTATCAGGTGATACAGAGAGTTTGAAGATGGACCTCGTGTCTGTTAACGTGTTAAGGTGTTAACGTTATAAAACACTGAATGTTGTTACTGGCTCTGACTTCATCTAGGACTTAATTTCAAGTGTAGGAATACCTTACAAGGAAGAATTTTACACGTATATTCTTCCGAGATATCGGAGTTGGCAAGTTGGAATCCTTATTTCTCAGACTATATGGAGGGCTGTGTTGTGAGTGGACGGTAATCGATGTGGTAATCGCATCCGAATGTGTGAGTTTGTACAGCAGCGTTAAGTTCAACTTTAGTCTACGCAGCCAAAGTGGATCAATACCAAGTTTTTCACAGCGCTGTCTATAGGTGAGCGAAGAGGAATATCCAGATAAGGTTTTGATAAACGATCGTTGAAGGTTTTCTAACACAAGCCTGTCGGACTTGCGTAGGTGGCAGTAAATGAAGGTGCAATACACCAGTTGAGGCCGAGCACACATTTTGTAGAGCGTCAGCTTCGCAACTGGTAGGCTGAACGTCTTTTAGATGCAGCCTATTGTTCTTTTAGTTTTTGCTACCTGGAAGCATACTTGTTCCGAGAACTTGGGGGACTTTGAGTATCGTATTCCTAGATCCCTGACCAAAGTGGCTTTATCAATATTACACCCATCTAGTGAGATGGAGCCATGGGGTGATTTACAGCCATAAGTGATGATGTTCGATGCGTTCGCTGAGAACGACATCAGCCATGTTCTGCACCACAACTGCAATGACGCTAGGTCCCGTGGTATATTTTGTAGACAGAAATTGATACTACTGCCCTGGCGGAATGTGTAAATGAGTTTGATATCGTCGGCAAACAGAAAGGGCTTGCCATGTGTAATAACGTCGCATAAGTCATTTATGTACATTGAGAAGAGCAACGAACCCAGAACGCTTCCTTGGACCACCCCACTAGTCTGGTTTCGGTGTTGAGTAGTGTTCTCCTATTTTAACTGTTTGAGTGCGACCTGCGATGTATGACGACAACCAGCTATACAGGGGATCTCGAATGCCAAAAGATTTTATTTTTATCAAGAGGCGCTCATGAGGCGCATGATCAAAAGCCTTTTGCATGTCTAAGAGTATGATAATTGCCGCATTTCCTGCGTCAACATACGTCGATATATGGTTTAAGAACTCCAGCTGACATGTCATATGAGAGCGTTTACTAAGGAAACCGTGCCGTGAAGGGTTTACAAGGTTTTATCCTCAAGAACTCGACTATGTGCACCTTCATTTTTCTTTCAAACATTCTCGAGCACTAACGCTGCTGTGTGTGTGTACGTCCTTACAGCGCCAGAACGTGCACCTCGTATCTGATTGGCTACTAACGCTCGCGCGATACATTGCGATTATGAGTGGTTTACTTTCAACTCGTCCAGGGATTTAATATACTTTGTGTACGCCTACTGGGCAGATTGAATAAGTACTAATTCACGCTCATAACCCCCGCCTTGTGTTCTCATTAAAGATAGAACATACAATGTCGCTTGCAATGTTCACTTCGATGGATGCACCCGCAACGTTTTGGATGGATCCAGCCGTTTGTCCGGCGCCAGATTTGTGGATTACGTGGAAAACGACGTTTACGGATTTCTTGGATTTGCCCCGTGTTAAATCCATCGCTGTACTTGGCAGAGTCAACTAAACTAAAAGTTCGCAACAGTCATCTAGGAACCGAAGGGAAGAGACAGCTTGGCATAAAACCACCTTGGAGGAGGCCTTAAATACTCATGAGAAAATATTCGGCACCGTTATCAACCCATACGCCTCCAGGTCTACTTTGTTCCCCATCAGTCAGCAAACTGAGGAACCACTAGAAGGATTCATTTTTCAACTCATAAGAACCAACCGACTGTGTGAGTACTCTAAAATACCTACTAAGAAACTTGAAGATTGCGTGCTCATACAACAGTTTATCTTTAAGGTACAAAATGGAAATGTTTGCCAATCCCTTCTGATTGAGGACGCTCCCAACTTATTTTTGGGAGAAGATCTGCGGAATGACCCGTAATGAAGAGCAATTTCGATCACAATGTAAACTGTTCCCGAAGTCGTCACAGTCGGTTTCAGTGGTCAGAAGTTCGAGGCCATCAGCTGCCTTCAAACGTCCTGGCAAATGTTTCCGGTGTGGATCAACAGCACAGCGAAGGAACAAGCTGGAGTGCCCAGCAAGTACTGCCAAATGTTCTAGTTGTTCTGGAATTGGCCATTTTGCCAAAGTCTACCGTTCGCGCTCGGCACATGCACTAGAGGGAGGTGCTGTTACTGTTCCAGAAGAACTTCCCACTGCAAAAAAATTGCGCCTCACATCCTGACGAATATACTGCTGCTTTCACTTCCGTTAAAGAACCGCGTTTACCACGTCTAGACGTTCGAAAAAACTCATTGTTATCTTCGGCCTCAAGAATGCTTTTTGAAATGGAGCTAGATTCTGCATCTCCAATAACTAGAATCCATGGTTCATTTCGTGAGCGCTATTTCAAACATCTCCTTGTGTGCCCAACGGTTCATAAATTCGACAGCTACTCCAATGCCCCCACAGAAAGAAAGGGACTCATATCACCCAAACTGTATGTTGAATTTTCTCCACATGCTTCTGTGGCTGTGTATATAAGCAACACGAACAGAAAATCATCGTTAGATCGTTACGCAATGGTTGCTCTGAACCTGGCTTCTTCTATTGAACCTATGACAATAGCTTCCGTTGACGTGCCATTATTGCATCATAAATATCTACAATTATCTGCTGATTTAATCGGTCGTGCAGCAAACATGGCTCACCAAATTTGTTTAAAGTCAGATGCAAAACTTTTCTCCATATCACAGCCGCCACCGGCACCCTTTGCAAAGCGTGGAACAGTTTCCACCGCTATTAATCTAATGCCTCAAAATGACATAATTAAGCCAGTGTCATGCTCGGCGTGGATACGTCCATTAGTTGCGGTTTCCAAAAAGGACGGTAGCGTTCGATTATGCACAGACGTTCGAGCGTACAACGGACAAGTTGTGGTTGAAAAATACACTTCGCCTAATCCAGATGAACTGCTAATTAAACTTGCCGGAGCGAACTTTTTATCAAAATTGGACATCAAAGTGCCTTCCTACACATGCTGCTTAAGGCCAATTCCAGATCACTCACTGCTTTTCTCACTACAGAAGGCCTATTGCAGTACGAAGTTTTAACAATGGGCTCAATTTCGTCTCCATCAGCTTGGCAAAGATTTGTGACTCAGCCTTTATCTTCATGCCGCGGTTCTATTGTGTGCATGGAGGATATATGTTTCCGCTAAATCTGAAGAATATTATTATTATTATTATTATTATTATTATTATTATTACAATCCTCATTCTGTGCTAGGCCGTCTCACTCAGTTGAACTTGCGTTTCAACAAGCGTGTATTCTGTGTAACGGAAATATCATTTCTTGGCCACATCATATCTGCTGAAGGAGTTAGCTTCAACGTGGAAAGTACGTGGGCTGTTGCAAATGCTCCAGAACCTACGAATATGCTCCAACTCAAACGTTACCTTGGACTCTGCTCAGACTACCTAAGCCACCTACCGAAGTTCGCCACTGTGGTAGAGCCACTACGATTAATTACAAGATCCAATATTTCCTTTGAGCGGTCCAACACACAGAAAGAAACTTTTACACACTTGAAGCAGATGACTATTTCCGTTCCCATTGTCAGTATCTTTGACGAATCCTGCAGTATGTTCGTTTCAACAGATTCCCCCGATGTTGGTCTAGGAGCTGTTCTTCCTCAAATGCAGCCAGGACGGGAGAAGATTATCGCACATGCATTATCTACACTTCCTGGTACGGAACGTAAATATTCAGCCAGCAAAAAAGAACCTTTAACCTGTGTCCGGGCCTGTGATCATGCAACACTGACGACACTTCTCTGTCAAGGAACTAGAGTCCATAGACCGTTGCGGATCAGTCGGTGGCGTGCCAGACCATTGAATTATGACGTCGGAATTAAATATAGACGTGGTTCAAAAAACCAAGTAGCTGATAGACTTTCCTGCCTACCTCTGCCTATGCAAACTGATACAGACGATGTGAACGAATTCGAAATGGTGGCTGCCACTGGTGATTTAGAAATTCATGCGATAATCAGATGCGACAACGACAGCATACGCGAATGGGCAGTGAGCCCCAACAGCTTCAACAACACATTTCTGCCGGATGGCCTAGTGTCAAAAATATCGTTGACGGGCCAGAATGCTAGTATCCCCTGCGAGAAGAGCTTTCTGTGATAGACGATTGCATAATGCGTGGATCACGGCTCGTCCCACCATCTAGTTTGAAACGTAAGATAATGCTGAGTGTTCATGAAGAAAATCCCGGAATCACACGGACTCTTCTTCGTGCTGGCAAATGGTATTGGTGGCCGGGAATGTTTTCGTCAATCGATACTCTTGTCAATGATTGCGTCCCTTGTCAACATGCTGATAAATCAATCAACCCTATAGTTGCCCCCAGTGCATCCTATGGAATATCACGTGCGCCCGTGAGCAAAGCTGACTATGGATATTATGGGGCCTTTCGCAAAATCTCATTGGAATAAACGTAACATACTGGTCGCCAATTGCTACTACACTAAATGACCTGAGGCACATATTTGTGAAGATGTCACTTCAACCACAGTATTTCATTGGAAGAAGCGCCTTATTGTTCACTTCGGGATCATTGAGGAGATTGCTACCGATAATGGATCACAGTTTGTCAGTTATGAGTTTGCATAATTTCCACGTCGGCAGGGAATAAATCATTAGCGGATTGTTCCTTACAATCCCATAAGTAATGGTGTGGTGGAACGTTTGAATCGATCTTTGAGGGAGTCTATACAGGCATCACAGTTACAAGGGAAATGCGGGAGGATTCTGTGCTTCAAGCGTTATTCACTTATCGCACAAGCCACCGTAGAGCGACCGAAAAATTGCCTGCTGAACTTATGTTCAGGAGAGCTCTGCGTACGAAACCTAATGCAGCTCACCAGCGAGCAATTGAAGACAAACATACCCAATTGCTTCAGAGGGAGACTCACCAGAAGACCTAGGCCGAGTCAGCAAAACCTCTGGCGCCTGGAACAATTGTTTGCTCGAAGAATCAGTCACATAACAAAGGGTAAACAAGCTTTTCATCCCCAATCTCCATTAAGCGTACACTCGGACTCAGTACATACGAGTTAGACAACAACAAGAAAGTCTGTCAACGTCAGTTATTTACCGGAGGATTAGCCCAGACAGTCAACTTAACGTCATGTCCAGGGCAACCCGTTGCAAAACCCTCAAACCCTCGTCGCTCATCAAGGGCTCCGAAATCGGTCGACCGTTTCATCTACACCTAATTCGAAGCTGACCGAAAGGGTGTGATGTTTTGTGTGTACGTCCCTTACAAGGTCAGAACGTTCAACTCGTATCTGCTTGGCTACTAACGCTCGCGTGATACATCGCGACTGTGATTGGTTTGATTCCAACTGGTTCACTGATCTAATGTACTTTGTGTAGGACTACTGGGCAGATTGCCTACATACTAATTTACCCTCATCACTTCTGCCTCGCGTTCTCATTTATGACGCAACAAACTTTCGCGTTAGATGTTTTGGGGTAGAAATAATGGGGTGTTTTCAAGATTTTTTCAGTTTCGTGCAACCGCCTTATTAGACCGCATTGTACAATTTTGTCTGACCCTACAAAATAATGGTACAGTGCTTTTGAGTAAAACTCTGCCGGACGCACGTGTCCGTTCCTCCTTCAAAACCCGTGGCTGAAAACTGGCTGAAACATTAAAGTATTGGATAAAATCCAAACTTCGGCACTTTGCATCACCAACTACGTTAGGGGCACTACCTTGCTTTCCAATATTGCTGGGCATTTTATGAGCGCCATTCTCCTCTGGTGGATGCAGTCCTTGAATTAACCGGTTATTCTGTGTAGAGGTTTAGTATAGTTCATCCATTTTCTCAAGTGCAAGTTGCCGGCTGCAATAATTCGGATGTCAACAAATAGCGGAATATTGCATACATTGCCAGGATCGAGGAATAAGGAAGTGCACATCCAGTAAGGGCACGAAACATAACCAAACAAATATGTCTCACAGGTAATGTACAACTTATAGTAAGTAATATTTTTGACAATCGCATTCAGTTGTGCATTTCTGATGGTTCTGCTTCTTTACCTAACTTTGTTTCACCTAAGCTTTCAGTTTATAATATCGGATTCGTGGCTCGCTGGCTTGACCTTTTTTCTGTGCACACCCTATTTTCCTGGGTCAACAACAATACACAGGGGTCAGTGCGTTCACAGTGGCATTCGGTTTTCGTTAGTTAGAACTGAGTTTGTAGTATTCTGTTAGAGAGGTTCTAACAGCAACTGCCAAACAGCACGACAATGTACGTAAAAGTTAGGCCATCCTAAGAATCACTGCACTAATTCAGTCTTATTCTGTCCTAGCGAAAATCATAAGTGTCCTGAGGTGTGTACAGCGATCAATGCGGAAAACTCCTTGCTTTCGCATAGCTGTGAGGCCACAACGAAAATTTCTTTAGGAGGAGACTGCAAACACGCGGAAGTTGTTCGCCAAAGCGTAGTCACCTAATAAGGTAGCCTTCTGCCACCTGTCCCCATTGCCTGTTCTAGAATGAACGTTGGTAGACGTGTGTTTACGTGGAGATAACCGTGGCCTGCTTGTCGTACAATTTACATTTGTCCTACATTTTGTCCTACGCAGAACACGCTACAGGTCTGACCGCCATTCGAGCTAAGGCGGAGATGGTGTTGTGTAGACGTCAAGGCCGCCTGTGTGCCCCACACTCGTGCCAACGCTTCAAGAGTGTTCTGATTGGTCGCGGCTTCAACGACCAACGGCTCACTCATCCATGTACTTTAAACTGACCCGATTGCGTGTAAATGCGACAATACACAATGCGCTTCTACTGAGTGACTTGTTCTCACTGGCGTTGTTATTGTCCGTGAGGCAAGTAATGGATGGGGATCGGAAACAGACACAACAGTAATATGCAAAATTTCTCCCAAAATCCTAATTCACCATGTACATAGAATCGTACGGATCCTTCACTACCGTCCGGTTGTTGCATGCGATCGCGTTTGCCCGCATTTTTGTCGGCAAATGCGCGCCAGTGGGGCCGTGAACACTTTCGGCTTTCTCGCGCGCTCAGAAGACAACGAACAGCGCAATATTATGTATATTTGCCACGCCGAGATAAATCAATCGTAGAGCTAGCAGACGTTCTGCCTAGAGCGCTCGGAACGAAAAGATAAGAAACTTCCAATTAGCGGAAATCGGACCCACCATTGGGTTGAGCAAACATGCCCCGATCGGAAGTGTCAAATTTCACAACAAAATAACCAGCAAAAGCTAAGCCATTCTAAGAGGTCGCTACACTAGTAGATTGACGCTGCTACGGGAGTAGAAGGCGCCACACCAGTTCTTCCATGAATGCAGTTCATGAAAGCTGATCCTCATGTGATACCTGAATAAGAGTCATAATTCCCCGAGGAGTCTAAGCTACTAGCCTCGCATGCGTGTATCAATAACTGAGTCACTGAATTAGCCAATCAGGTCACGAGAGATGGCTAATAGTAACTTGCTTGCCGTGTAAACCCGTTGATATGCTTGCTCCGGATTCTATTGCGTTACCGCATGTCGCTCTTCTCCCAATTCATTAATGGGTGGGTTTTAATAAGTATTTTCCCGTAAACTTGGATGCACTGAATTTTCAGTTCGTTATATACTCAATTAGTAATCTGATTAAGACTTGGTGTGTTTGCAGCTGTTGTTTGATTGTCTAGGAGTAGACAGCCTTTTGTATGCAGTTGCGTGTGCACACTTTCTCAAAAGTATGAAGTACTGTTGCCAACCTTCCGTAGTATATGTGAAGTGCTAGTTGGTCCTACCCAATCATTGTCGGGCGTATCTCGAAAAAAGGGTTTGCAATTCAACCGTTGCAGATGAATTACTACTTTACTGGTTGCCTCATTTTTGACGACCCCGTAAGGGGCCCCATAATACCGAGGAGTACAAGCATGGTTACTCAAAGAAATTCGCGGTTTTAGATGAGAGTACATCATCACAGAACCATCTCGAAATATAGTGAAATACAATGCATAGTTTGAGCAATGTAAATGACTTGTATTGTCATACTCCACACCCACTCATTTTATGTTTATAGTTGTATGTACCCCATGCATTTTACTACGCCCACATGCTCTGACCGTGTGACTGTAGCCAACATCTATCTCCAGGCACAGAATCGCAAAATGGTAACGATATTTAAAGTATGAAAAGAGTTGTACCGTCTGAGCTCAGTCTGCACAAGATGAAGTGGCCGTTTGCCAATCGGGCTTCCAGAATATTTGCACCGGAATGCCAGAGAAAGGCGTCCAGGGCTGCGACTGTCTCACTTAAAAGAGGGATTTACATGTCTTGTTCCGTTTTTCGATTTCAAAGTCTCTCTTGGTTACCGGAGTAATCTATGTGGACCGGAGGAAAATAAGGAAGAAAAACTAATCACAACCATCCAATAATTGTCCGAATACATGGTATTTGGTTTACACTTTCTCACGCTAGCTTCAAAGTCCTGTTGGCGTCGCGTGCACTAATGCCCTTAATCGAGAAACGGCGTGAAGACACACTCCCGGTAATACCACTTATGACAGAATTGACAATTTATCCAGTTGTCAGCCGGTGACCCCATCTGCCCGCATTCGCCCCGATTATCCGAGCTGATTTCAACCGGCACTGAACTAGGCCCGGAGTTTAGGTCGTTTGCTGTCGCGGGTAGTAGTGGAAGAGTTCACCGACGTTTCGGTGCAGGAAGGCGTTGAAGCAGTCGATCTGTTGCGCGGTTCACTGGGTTTGCGCTTAAACGAACATTTAATATAGCTCAACTCCGTGTAATCTCTCAGACCCTAAAGCTCCCAGTGCTCTTAATCAAAGCAGACCAGTCTATCGGTGTCGCCTAACTTTTTTGCCAGTTTCCATGCAGCTGCGGAAGAATTTACATAGGCAGATCCGAAAGGTGCTTGATCTCCAAAGTGAAAGAACACTTGTATAAATGGGTGCAAAATCTCGTGTTACCAGAGCACGGTAACGTTTCTGAAACACGTAAACAACCAGCTTAGTTGGCCGCTAGGAATGTCCTGACCACTGGTCACACTATCGATCTAACTTGTGCATTAAAAGTCCTGTTACATCATTTCAACCCAATAATCCCGCAGTTTGCTAAATTGGTCGCGATCAATCATATCAAGCCAGCTTCCTGGGTTCAGAAACAACTGTTCATAAACCTGACCTTTCCCTGGACAACCTGGCCACCTAATTCACGCATATCATTGCTTAACTTGCCTACTTGAGCGTTCAAGTCTTCAGTCAGTACTACAATGTTCGTACACCGTGTGGTGTGCAGAAGGTTAGTGAGATGGCGGTGAAAATCCTCTTCGATTTAGTCTGGATCACAGTTTATGGGGGCATATGCCGCAACGATGAGCGGACAGCGTTTGTGATGGGTGCCTTTCGATGCTCTAGCCCTACCTTTTAGCCTGGTAGCACAAAGATGGCTATTGACGGGTATCCAGCCAAGCAGCATCTTCTTTATGTATCCGCTTAGGGCAATTCCAACATCAGCTTGACCAGTGGCTTGAGCCACAAAGGTTCCAGACAAGCGCACGTTGTTGAAGCGACTGACGGAGATTGGACATGTAACAAAGTTAAAATCCTGATGCCGTGTTCCAGAAAAACAACAGATATCGATGTTGAAGGACTCCCCGACCTATACTGCTACCTTGACGTGGTGGTCGGGCTTGTGTACTGTTTTGATCCGGCGGGCTATGCTGACTAGGACTCCGGTCCTTCCAGGTGCAACCTTGTCAGACAGGCCAAAGGGGAGCAGTCAGACGAAAAGC
>QNGE01003193.1:33882-90753 GCA_008508345.1 Paragonimus westermani
GACAGTTCACCGTAAACCCTAACCTGAGCTGAAGTATGGGAATAGAGTGCCGATAATATGTTCACGTACTTAGTCGGCACACCTCTGCGTTTGAGCGACTCTAAAAGTGTGGATCGATCCACTGAATCGAACGCACCTTTATAGTCGAGAAATACAACAACTGTTGGCCGGCGGTATACATGACGCCGCTCCAAAATTTGACGAAGAGTGAAAATGTGATCTACACATCCCCGCCCGGGGCGAAACCCTGCCTGTTCTTCCCCAATGTTCACCTCTCGCGCTGCAGTGAGTCGACGAAGTATAATAGATGCTAGAACCCTAGAAATGACTGGGGTCAAACAAATTCCTCTGTGGTTTTCACAAGAGCCCCTTATAGCTTTCTTGAATATAGGAACTATTATCGAGTGACCCCAACTCAGGGGGATAGTTTCCGTCGTCCACACAAGTTGAAATAAATGAGTCAAAGCTTCTACTAACGCCTCTCCCCCTTCTTTGAAAAGTGCTGGCACGAGGTTATCTGGACCAGCAGCCTTATTACGCTTGAGAACCGCAATGCAATTGTACTTAAGTCTCTTTCAGTTCCTTTTTTCTTCTCTCTTCCTATACAGGGTTTGCTTTTCTTCATGGTCGTATGGCAGTTAAGCATCAGTGTGAACCACTGATGTATTGCTGTACATGATGATGATGATGATGATGATGATGATGATGATGATGATGATGATGATGATGATGATGATGATGATGATACTTTCTTCAGACTTCTAGTACGATGGATTTCAACCAAGATAGACGAATAGTACCAAGTACACGTGAGGGGGTGTCAGCCCATCCTCTAATTAAAAAACGCCACCCTTTGTAAAATGAGATCCCCAACACAACAGACGTAGTTAGCGGGCAGCTTTCCTTGCCAGTACAAGACAGTATCAAGTAAGCAGCAGGTGACTGTTCACCCGTTACTCGGCAACAAAAGGTGTACGTGAGAGGGAACTGGTTAAAGACAGCTGGTATAAGCAGACCGTCTTGAAGCTGATTTTTATCTCTGACAAACCAAAACCGACCAATCACACATATTCTAAGCCAGCACCCTTTTTGTTACCTCAACGGCAGATAATTTGGGAGGCCGGTTTTTTGGTGCCATCCATAGCGTTTTTGTTATTTGTTTTTTGGGTCACGTTGGTTTGACCTGCTTTACACAGGTAGATGACCTGGGACGCAGGAGTGAGGTGAAATGTAACTATTGAAAAGAAAACTGTTTCAACCTACGATCCCTGTGTGGACAGCGGCGTGGGAATAAAGCGCATGTTGCTTTAGTCGCCACTCTTGGTATCACCGCTCCTGGTCCGTGGGCAACGAATTTTAACGCTTTAGTAGTTTGGTATCGGATCCGAGGTTTTCGATTTGCAACGAGCAGATATCACAACCGTATGGAATAGCTGCGGTTGCACGAGGTCGGAGGAGAGGAAAGTGTGTAGGACCACAAGAGGTTCACGAGTTGTTGGATGGCCAGTTTAGAAACTGCATCGAGAGCAACATCCATAAAACAATTAGATGACAACATCAGACGGACCATCACTTTTGAACCGTATAACCTGTGCTGTTCCACTCTGTACATTACATTGGAAGGTTTGACCATATACGTCTGTTACATTATCCACGGCAACTTGAGTGTATTCAAGTGGTCACCCTGTCATAGGAGATTAATCTGCAACACTGACTGCTAGAATGTGTTTTGTTGGTTTTTGATACCAATAATGAAAATGCAAAGACACGAAAGGACCCTCACGCTGCCACACTCATCTATGCTACTATTATCTACCAAGTCTTGTCGGTTATGCTGAGAGATATATGAAGAGATTTTCGGCCACACTATCCAAGTGCGTTCTGAAGGCTGTCGCGGCATCGCTGTACACTACTTCACTTGGAAGCTTGTTCCATATATTCGCTATTCGGTGGCCGAAGAATTGTGCCCGTAAACCTAAACGAACTCTGTTTTTCTCTATTCCAAGATTACGGCTTCTGATGATGTTCTGACCCACTTGTTCAAACAATTCTGTGGTCTTTACGCCACTTATGCCTTCCGGAATTCCTTTTTTTCATAGAGTATAATCCGAGGTCTTTTGACCGGTCATGATAGGATTTGCCCTTAAATTCTATTATCATTCTAGTTGCAGAATGAATTCTCTCATTACACTGGATATCTTTACGTAAGTAGGGTATGTACGCTTGTAGGAAATGCCCCAAATGAGGTCGAACTATGGCTTTGATGGACATCCCCAGTAATCGGGATTCTTCTACACACTTAATGGTGAAGGGCCCGAAGGACCAGGTACTCCTAAGGGTTCCGAGTAACCTGCAACGACTTGGAATTCAGAGGCGTCCAATGGGAGGTCCAATTAACGAACCGCCCTGCTGCCGTCTCGAGGTGTATTAATTCAGCTTGGTTTGTCCACCCTCCCATGATAATATCATTCGCATATACAAAACTAGTTGTGAAGCCTGTCACAAGATTTGCATACCTACCAGAAGTGAGCTTGGCCATTACCGGATGCCAGTGTGGGCACTGTTGTGTGGTGTGTCGATCAACGTAAGTGTTGGGACTATCAGAACAGATTTCCAGTTGGTGTTGCGCATAAGCTTAAAGATGCTAAAATATGAGAGGTGAATGTGACTGCTGACAGGAAGCACCGAAATCGGTTGCCGAACCTTGTGTCGCTGGTCATAGCAGTCACATCGATCGAGTGGTGGCCAAAGGGTGCCGATACTCGTGATAAAGGGTCGGCTGCAATTTTGCCGCTACAATTAACGTGGCATGTATATGATGAAAGTTGAGGCAGGAAGTCCAGTTGAAGAAGTTCGTATGGCGAATGTCTACCGGATGGACTGCGGAAGGTAAACACCCATAATTTGTGAACGGTGAAAATCACAAGCCAGAACACGTCAACGGCCTGTTGGAGGTGGTGAACGGCCGCATTGATAGCTAACATCTCACTTCTGAGTCTGCTACCCTTACTTTCAGCTGAAAGTGGACACCTAGAAAAGGAGACCGATTTTCGGCGTCTCCCGATGCACCGCTGAAGGACGGAGCGGTTTCTGGTGTCTGACGTGTTAGTCCCTGTACTTACCTCGACAACTGAAGTGAAATAGTACAACCTGACAGTAATGGCTAGTGTATCCTTAATGCACTCAAAAGATTCGATGGCTGCCGCGGATAAATCGGTCTCTCTGTTGATGAGGCTTCAGAGTAAGTCGGTTAAGAGTTAGTAGGCTGTTGCTCGCTGCTGGACGGATGGCATCGAGCGTTGCAAGGTAGTGGAAATCGCAATTTGCTTGTACTTTACCGATCAGAGGTCGACTATCACGATGCTCAGCATAGTGTCCCGGCAAGTCCAGTGTAGATTGTTTAGTGATACACTTATCGTCGGTGGTTTCGTTGAGGGTTGCTAATTTGTCGGTGTACTCTTGCAGATGAGACTAAGGCTCTTCTTTAGAGACGCCTGCAACTGGTTGGCCGGCGAAGCTAGAGTGGCCGATTTTCAAACTCTTCCTGACGTCGGCGATGAAACGTTAAAACGTTTGAGCAGTACTTTGTGAACCAAACTGCCTGGATAGAAATTCAGCTAAACCGGGAGACGTGGTAGAGGTTGTTTTGACAACCAGAATCTGGTGGTAGGTGCACACCGGATCGACTTTTGAAAGCACGGATGTCCTCAAGTCTAACCTTGGTGTCCTGAATTTACGGAATCAGGTATCTGTCACCTACTGTGGCGTTATTTAGCCGACGACAATCCTCACTTGGACGTCACGTGCATATGTACCATGTGAAGGTGTGAGGTTCAGGCACTTCTCAGGTAGATTGTGTCAAGTTCAAGCATGCAATTGAACTCGGCATGGACTATCTTCAACTTGTCCGTTGTCAACCTACGAAGTTTAATGAACTCCAGCGAACCAGCTGTAGCTTTTGTGCAGAAGACAGGGATGTGTACTGACGACTAACAGTAGAACATTCATCGGATGGAGAGTTAACTAAAGCTACTTTCTTCGCGCTTTGACGCATGAAACCCGTTGAAACTTTATTGGTAAAAATACTGTTAACCATGAGCTCTGCCGTTTGGTAGATGAGATGGCGTCGTCTTAAATCTACAATAATGTTAAGGCCGTATCCGCAAACTCGTTTTCACAAGCCTCAATGTTTTTTCTTCATCTTTTTCTTCGCTACACGTTCGTACTTATTTATTACTCCACAAATATGTGGCCCATTCTCTTGACCGTCGGTAACACGAGCCATTGTGTCCACAGGCACGACTTAAAGTCGGAAATGGTTAATTGGTTGATCATCGCTTGGATGTCAGCGATCGTGAAGGTCCAGCGGAAAAGACCACGGTGTAGGATCTTCCACGAATAGTTATTTCCTGGTTAGTTGTGCGGATAGCCTGTTGCCAGTCATTGTACATTACTTGATTGGTGGGTACATCCCACTTTTCGGAGATCGGATCACCCCCATTGTTTTTGAACGTGTTGACTGCTTTGAAGAGCTCTTTTGGCCCGTTCGACACCAAATTTTAATTCATTATCCGAGAACGATCTGTCGATCGGAAGTGTTGAGTACTGTACGATATTCCACAAAGACATTGAGCAACGCATAACGATAAACCATTGATCCCAAGTATTCAAAACAATATTGGATCGTAGTGCCACGGCGCCATAACCAACCTCCGATGCATCACAGAAGATGTGCTGTTCCACACTATCTGGATCGACAATTTTACCGGGTTGAATACAGCGGGAAACATGCAGATCGCTTAGACTGCGTAGGCCACTGTATCAGTCTTCCTATTTACTTTGGTTATCGGCATTAACGGGTTCGTCCCAACCCAAACCTTTTTGATACAGCGCTTCCAATAAGCGTTTCCCTGGCAGTAACCATGGTGAGACAAACCCTGAGAGATTGTATACAGTGGACAGGTGTGATAACAGGCCGCTTCTGATAATTGGTTCGTCTGGTAGGTAGAAACTCAACAAAAATCGGTCGGTTTCTGCGTCCCACTGAACACCCAGGGTACGTCCAAGCGGATTGAGCAACGCATAACGATAAACCATTGATCCCAAGTATTCAAAACAATATTGGATCGTAGTGCCACGGCGCCATAACCAACCTCCGATGCATCACAGAAGATGTGCTGTTTCACACTATCTGGATCGACAATTTTACCGGGTTGAATACAGCGGGAAACATGCAGATCGCTTAGACTGCGTAGGCCACTGTATCAGTCTTCCTATTTACTTTGGTTATCGGCATTAACGGGTTCGTCCCAACCCAAACCTTTTTGATACAGCGCTTCCAATAAGCGTTTCCCTGGCAGTAACCATGGTGAGACAAACCCTGAGAGATTGTATACAGTGGACAGGTGTGATAACAGGCCGCTTCTGATAATTGGTTCGTCTGGTAGGTAGAAACTCAACAAAAATCGGTCGGTTTCTGCGTCCCACTGAACACCCAGGGTACGTCCAAGCGGTAAGAGTTCAGTTCGAATTTACCGCAAAGAATCGGTGCGATTTGAGGGAGGGATGATGTCCAACACTTTTCCGTTGTTCGAGACCCACTTCCTGAACCGAAAACCTCCTTTCAGAAACAAACCACAAACTTGCATCACGATCCGCTTGGCGACGTCAAAATCCGGCAGTGCCACGAGGTAATCATCGACGTAGACATTATCCTCCACTACTCCCTTCTTCTTGTCGTCAAAACGGTGTCCATAATCGTCGGCTGTTTGTCGTAGGGCGAGGTTAGCACACAACGGGGAGGACTCAGTTCCGAATGGCTTATCAGTCATATCCGTACTAGCCATATTACGTATATCCTGATGTCCACTATCTTCTTCGGCCACGGGCTGTGTGTATGGGGTGCAAAAAGCTATGGTGACGCCTACCGCAACCGTCAACATCACAACGCGACTTGACCCTGCAGTCTGAAGCTCGGTGGTACAATTCGAAGCAAACAAAGCAACATCCAAGCCAGTTAAAAGGCATACAATGCTGGGCATAATACCAGTGAAAATTGACTCGGTACATGGTTCGGTGTCAACGCATGCGTTCGTAGACCAAGTTTCAGGGTTACTCGCTAAACGATAGACTCTATCAGGAGCCGGATATGACTGATAAGCCTTTAGCTGTGCTACTCAGGTTTTGGGCAGAACCTATTGCTGTTGCAGCAGACATTCCGGAAATGTTCTTGCAAATGAGAATACCCGAGAAGAGTTGTGGGGCGTTCTGTCTCCTTTGGTAAGCGGATGATAACTTGGACGTGCACCCTATGGAGTATCAGATGAGAGCGCATCCATTCGGAACTGAGTCCTCCCCGTTGTGTGCTAACCTCGCCCTACGACAAACAGCCGACGATTATGGACACCGTTTTGACGACAAGAAGAAGGGAGTAGTGGAGGATAATGTCTACGTCGATGATTACCTCGTGGCACTGCCGGATTTTGACGTCGCCAAGCGGATCGTGATGCAAGTTTGTGGTTTGTTTCTGAAAGGAGGTTTTCGGTTCAGGAAGTGGGTCTCGAACAACGGAAAAGTGTTGGACATCATCCCTCCCTCAAATCGCACCGATTCTTTGCGGTAAATTCGAACTGAACTCTTACCGCTTGGACGTACCCTGGGTGTTCAGTGGGACGCAGAAACCGACCGATTTTTGTTGAGTTTCTACCTACCAGACGAACCAATTATCAGAAGCGGCCTGTTATCACACCTGTCCACTGTATACAATCTCTCAGGGTTTGTCTCACCATGGTTACTGCCAGGGAAACGCTTATTGGAAGCGCTGTATCAAAAAGGTTTGGGTTGGGACGAACCCGTTAATGCCGATAACCAAAGTAAATAGGAAGACTGATACAGTGGCCTACGCAGTCTAAGCGATCTGCATGTTTCCCGCTGTATTCAACCCGGTAAAATTGTCGATCCAGATAGTGTGGAACAGCACATCTTCTGTGATGCATCGGAGGTTGGTTATGGCGCCGTGGCACTACGATCCAATATTGTTTTGAATACTTGGGATCAATGGTTTATCGTTATGCGTTGCTCAAACCGCTTGGACGTACCCTGGGTGTTCAGTGGGACGCAGAAACCGACCGATTTTTGTTGAGTTTCTACCTACCAGACGAACCAATTATCAGAAGCGGCCTGTTATCACACCTGTCCACTGTATACAATCTCTCAGGGTTTGTCTCACCATGGTTACTGCCAGGGAAACGCTTATTGGAAGCGCTGTATCAAAAAGGTTTGGGTTGGGACGAACCCGTTAATGCCGATAACCAAAGTAAATAGGAAGACTGATACAGTGGCCTACGCAGTCTAAGCGATCTGCATGTTTCCCGCTGTATTCAACCCGGTAAAATTGTCGATCCAGATAGTGTGANTGCATGTTTCCCGCTGTATTCAACCCGGTAAAATTGTCGATCCAGATAGTGTGATGCATCGGATCCAATATTGTTTTGAATACTTGGGATCAATGGTTTATCGTTATGCGTTGCTCAACGTCTTCGTGGAAGTTGTTGCACACGGTAAGTGGTTAATTATGTGATGATGCTGGCCGGACACTTCAACAGTGCTTTCATTGAATGCGCAAAAATTCGATACGGTTGATCGTGTCAGGTCGCGTGTCTCAAGGGGAATCACACGGACTTCAGCACCTGTGTCGGTGGGGCAGCGGATTTCACGTTCTTGACTATTGTGAAAAAGTGGTGAGTCGTCAAGGTGATTACATTGGTAGCCATTAGAATTTGGCTGTCGTCGTCTTATCTGACTAAAACGGACGAATTGATTAGTAGCAAGAATTGACGTCACGCTCTCTTGTTGAAGAGGGTTTCTTAAAACTTTGCACTGGCGGTGGTTAATCTAGTTGACCAGTAGTCAGCAAGAAGTTGGCAGTCACTAGACAGTAACTGGGGTTGGTGGTAGTTTCTTTTCATTCTGTATCAATGATGCCACCAGTAACAGCCTGCTGAACGACTTTGTATAATAATCTGGATAATCCAGATGATGCTTTTTCTTCACCAAAAACACGTGGTTTGGTCTCACTGAACTGAGGACTGAACTTATGAGCAAATCTCGCACACTTCACACTGATGACGTTCTAGATAATTAGTTCATGGAAATCTCCTTGAATATAGGCAAGGAGGTGTACCAGGTTGACAAACGGTGGCTTTTTTTCGTCGGAAATAATGCCGATGATGTTGGTTTTGAGGGTTATTCCATCTTTCGTTAGTTATATTGGAAGCATTTTGTGCATGAGGACGGTATTTTAGTCATTATTTTTAAGAGTAAGGTATGATTCATAAAAAGTGTTGCAGCGCAAGTTTCAAGTCACTTACACACTGTCGCCGGAAAGCACATACTCTGCTTTTCACTTTTGACTTTAGCATGCTCGGTTGTCTAATTTCAACATTTCATACATAATGGCTAACAAAATTTATGCATTCAGGCTAAGAAGCGTCACGTTGTTGAATCGTACCTATTTGTCATGAAAAAGATAGCTCCGAAACTCGCCATATAACGTTCGTCATTGCTCCTTCGGCATTTACAATATCCCGCCACTCTTCCCCATATTTTTCACGGCATACTCGATGCAAGATTTGGACCTGTTATTCCATTGGTCGGTGAGCGTGTGTTCCAGCCGGAATAGGTCTACATCGTTAAGACCGTCGTTCACACTGCTGCCCATCCACATCCAAATGTGTTCTCTACTCCTGAGATCCGGATGATTAAGGCTACTTATGCAACTTTTGAGCCTCTTTTGATGTTAAAAGTCTCTCACTTCTCAGCAGGCGTGTGTAGTTTCCTTATTTCTTTGCGATTCACGAGTTCTTGATGTACTTTTCCGTTCCATGAATTCTCTTAATCACCCCCTAGTTCAGCTCTGTGAAATTATCACATCCAGACATTGTTCGAACTGTTGTGACCAGTTTCACCGTAACTGACCGCAGTAACGGACTTGTGTAATATTTCTTCATCCGTCTCCTTTACGTCTCCGATTGCAAAGGAACGTAAACTTCTCCCCTCCGTAATCTGACGTCTCTCCAAATTTGGGCAATCCACTGTGTTGATTCGTCTGCTCAAAACTTTTCAGCTTTCTTTTTCAAACCAGTGCGATATGCTCACATGCCTGCGCAGTAAAACAACCATCCAGCTCAGCTCACCTGATCCTAAAAGTACAGTTTTGTTGTGGCGCTATGTTATGAAAGCCACTCTGTTAATGCCAGGTCAAAAAGTAGGAAAATTGACATCAAATGTGCGTTCGATGTCCCCAAGTGGCGATATGCGATGAGAATGTGCAATGATCGGAAAGACGTATATGTTAGCCACCTTCTAGGGCGAGCACTTTTTGTCAGGCAGTGTAGAATGTACATGTCTACTCTGTGCGGGTTGAACGTTGAAAACCACCCTATCCTGTTTTGACGAAGGCTGAATGTCAAAGTATTCCATTTTGGTACGTATAGGCTAGTGTCTTTCCGTCTTAAGGAAGGGACTACATCCACCAACACATTATCATCATCAGTAACGATAGGTGAGTGCTTAAGCTGAGGAAATTTCGCTTGTATCTGGCTACGTTTTATCTTAACTAGGTTGTCTGTTAACTTGCCGTAGGAACGTTGGCTATGTATGGTTATACTTACAATGACATATTTAACTGAGCCACGTTTACTCTCTTCCACTTTCGTTGACCTCTAAACTAAGGCTTTCGCTTCTGACTATGTATAAGTTGAGCATTTATACGGCCTGGTGTATTTGTAGTGAACGTCGAGTATAGTAGGCTTCAGGTTAGGCTGATCGCTTCCACCCTGTTTGCTATTCTGTTAGTGCAGAACATCACCGAAGTACAAACCTAACAGATTTATCATTCGTCAATGTAGATAAACGAAGGATGTGCATGCAAATTGCTTCGAACGATTCAAGCTCAAAATATGGACATGTGAGTTTTTGATAGATCAGAGAGCTGTTCTAAAAAGTGGTGACAGCTTTTCAAATAATAAATAAGTGTAATATCTGAACCTGCGTTCGTTTCATCGTCATCATCATAATCGTAGACAGCAGTACACCAGTGGTTCATACGAATGCATAACTGCGTTTGTACACGTTGTAAGAATTCAACCCCCGACTAAACACGATTAACTACTACTTGGCAGCCCAGCGGCCCACCGACAGAACTCTCATAACCGCACTTACTGAGTCAGTGACTTTGCATGGAATGGAAAAAGTGTTCAAACTGGAAGAAGGAAACTGACTCTAATAACCCCAGTTTCCATCTCATGCGCCACAAGTCTTGCTATCATGTGAAGTACACCGTCACGTGTGGGCTAGACACTGTCAGGTCGGAAGAACTTTGACCACCAAGATTATACTACGATCGGCTGGTTGTTCACTCATATGAAATAACTTGAACAAATTAGCATTGTTGTTGGTATTGTTCTATGTTATTATTGTTATCATTTCATTTAGACGGCGACCGGTTTAGAGCAGCCTTCGTGCTCGAGAGATCATGTTGATTACTAGCTACTTGCAAAATGTGAGTAGGCTGTGTAAATGAAAAACCTAACAATGAGGAATGTCCTATTAAGTGAGGCAGTACTTTCTCAGAGCTATATTTTGCTTTCTACATTCTATGCAATTTATTCCTGTTGTTAAACGTACGTACAAGGCTCATTTACTTTGCTGATTTCCAATTTTTGCGATCAGTGCTCTTTCGCCAAATGACAGGGTCACTCCTTTGTGCTCTCACGATGGAAGCACTGTCTGGTCGTCTGGATTCGACCGTTGAAGTTTTACGATCACAGTGAAGTTCATGTTGCTCACTTTTTTTTTCCGTTGGTTAACCAGTAAAGGGAGACACATTTGAACTCTGTGCAGCCTTCGGACGCACCACTGTAGCCGTTGCGCTCATTTAGTTGGCTCAAGCACTGCACTTTAGCCATCTTCTCACAAAAGGCACATGGAAGAACCCTCTGCAGGACATAAACTAAAGGCCTTAGACGTATCCATAGGGAACCATTTTTTATACAAGACTGCCTACGTTGTGCTTATTTGGCCTCGTTTAAGTCATTTTTTCTTAGACTTTGTTCTTAAAACATTTTAACCCTTTGCTCATATGGGAAGTTGATATAATTTGGATCTCGAAGTGTGAGGATTTTCCATAATTAATGGTGTGTATCGTGGATAGTTGCCGTAGATAACTATGATTATGTTTACTGTTGGTCCCAAGGTGATCTGTCTTATGCTGCCTTGACGCTACAAAATGTGCCATTTGAACAGGCTTAACTGTGAATCCAGTATTCTGTTTCAACTATCTTCACTGAACGCCGCTGTATTATCCTTGAGCGCAATCTCACTGACCAGTACTTACGGAAGACGCCATCGCATCACTCAAAATCGAGGTTACATTTCGAAGTGACGAAATAAAATAAACCCTAGGTTTGACTTTACGCTGGCTGAAATTTGGAAAATTTCCTAAGTTTCCAGTAGTGTGACGTCTTTCTCGGTCAAATTTAAACGGTATTCATGGTTTCACATGTTGGTTGGAATTAGGTAAGTAGCTGCGCCAAACATTACGTTAGTGTTTGTCTTTACCCAAGGTTTGGGTTCGAAAAACTTCCACCACGAGTGAGTAAATTAGCACGCGAATGAGTATCTTCTATTTTCAGCAGCCACATCAGAC
Source organism: Paragonimus westermani (assembly GCA_008508345.1). NCBI lineage: Eukaryota > Metazoa > Platyhelminthes > Trematoda > Plagiorchiida > Troglotrematidae > Paragonimus > Paragonimus westermani. Next base: position 45,590 of record QNGE01003193.1, read on the forward strand.
AATTTCAGTTCAGTAATTGTCTTATGAACAGCCAATTTAGTGACCTACCTCAGAATCGTTTATTAAAAACGGCAAGCGTGTCCATGTAGACAAATTTAAGCTTTTGAGCACATTTTAACTTTCTTCATGTCCTTCGCTTTTCTTTGGTCTACACTAGTTCCTTCCAACCATTGGCTCACGTGACGAGAATACAAAGTATCCATGGGAATAAATTTGACAGTGTTTGCTGGCTGTACAATTGTCGCTTGAACCTCACTCGAGCGGCGAAGGATGTTGTGACGCCAGTCCGCACGTTCGTGTTTGATGGATCATCATAAAATACATGATGACGTCTGGCTGGATGCCACATGTACTCTACTTCCTGCCGGGATACATACTAACGACTAGGGACTTCCGAACTAAGAGTTCAATCAAGAATCCAGTTGACGTAAGTGCATTACACATTGGACACGACACTAAGATTTTAAGAAAAGTTGGTCGATCTGTAGGGACATCAAGCGCGATGGGTAGACTCCCCTACTACCATGCGTAAGATTCTGAGCTATGCTACAGGACGAGCCACGTATTAAAGTGGGGGCTGAAGAACCTAAGCTACCATTTCCAGCGGAGTGTTTCCACGAAGTAGGTTTTTCATACCCTTTGTGGATCAAGACTAAAGCAATAAATCAACTCACCTCCTAGCACGATCCGTTGTGTTCCTGTTGTTTACCAAACTGTTGTGAAAATGGTTGCCAATCAACCGAAGCCGTTATAATCTAAGGAGTTGAACGAAAAACGGGTTGTTCACTTTTATTGATACGTAGTGTGGCAGATTGGTAAGCAAAAAATCCATTTGCGAAAAATCCGGCCTCAGGCATGATTTGAACCAGTGGTAAGAAAACACGCCCAAAAGCTGCAAGCGATTCACCAGCTGAGCTACGGAGCCACTCTGGGGACTCAGAATTTTCACATTTGAACTCAGTTACAAACCCTACTCTTTGTGCCTTGGAATCCAAATGATCCGGTAGATCGACTGCCCAGACAGGATTTCCCAAACAGTTCATACTGCAATCAACTAACGCCACTGTTGAACATCGAACTTGTAAATTGTTTTGGTGTAGGTGGATGCCAACCACTTTTAATTGCAGCTTGCACTGAATATGGTCTTTGATCAAGTTACGGTCCGAGTACATACAAATTCTTTTGTCATAGATGATGCCTGCAGAACCGGTGGCCAGGTGGGCTTCGGTTCCTGACGCGAAGGGTTGTCAGTTTGGTCCCCTATTCGGATTATTTCTATCTGATAAATCTATAGGAGAAGGAAACCGGTCGTGGGGTTTCGGTCGAATAAGCACCGTTCATACCATTGTTACGATCCCCTTAGAGAGGAAGGCAAGAACGAACACAAAGACCGCGAGCGGTACCTCGAGCACGAACGAAACGCAAGGATATCGCAAACGAGACGAATAATTAGAACGCAAGTACTCGGACCCAACTCTCGCAACTTAGAACCCCCCCAACAAGAAAGGTAAAAGACGACCTTCAAACGAGTTTTATTTGCTGCTCAATCCGAAAGCAAAAAAGTGGCTCCCAGCAGCTGTATTCATAGGTTTCTGTCGGCCTTGGTCCTAGGACACTGAACGGACCAATCAGAAGCGAGCGCGAAACTCGAATTTTCCAGAATGATGGCGGGCATTCGAGTTCTCAAAATAGAAGCATCTATTTCCCTTGGGAAATATAGCGAATTCGTGGGAAAAAGTGCTTTTCCCATTTTGAATCCTTGCATCCATAGCCAATAAACTGACACTCCGTCCACACTAACAAGGTATAGAACCAGCTATTGCTCAGTATTGTATAAATTCCCCCGCCCCAAGCGAATAATATGGAGCTGCTGACAGGGTAAATGAGAGCGTCGGCTCGTAGGACGGAAGGTTGCCCGTTCGATCACCCATGCGGTCTATTTCTGACTGATGAGTCCGAACAATAACGGAATCGGTCATAAGCGTCGGTTTGCGGGTGAGCTTATCTAAACATTATAAGGCTGTTTCTTTAGCTATTATTTTGCTTTCCTTAAAAAGTGTCTTCAACATGGTCGGTGAACTAAACACATTGGTTTCTAAGCTAAAGCGATGGAGAACTAAGACTTTGCAACTTCTCCAATTTGAATGTGCTGACGCCTGCCATCAGTTGTAGGCAGAACTCAGCTATAGGAATACGATCTGTCATGTAGGTCGTTTTATTGTTAACCTCATTCAAAGATGTACGGTTTGCACCACACTGGATTTTATCAGTGCCATTGTGACCAATGACAACCAACATGCTATCTGACCAACCACACTTCAGCTTAGAATGATACAACGAATCACAGGTGTGTCGGACTGCCGTAATCAGAGTTCGGTCGTCGATTTCTAAAACTATACGGCGAACTGGTAAAAACTGCCCTTGACACTGTCGCACCGTGTATGTGTGCGTGTTTTCGTACCTACTAGAGCCATTACTATCATGTCTTTGTTTTGTCACTCGCGCGTGATTGAATCACACAAATCGTTCACTGCTAATCGCGCTAGTATAAGACCGTGCTCGGTGTAATTATCAACACAACGTGTTGCATGTTTTCAACTCTGTTCTCTAATTCCTCCTCTTGTTCAACGTACGTACCAGTTTGATAGCATGCTAGCTGTGGCGCGTTCCCTTGGCAGATCCGGCCTTCTTATCCGTGCTTGTTGCATGATCGATTTCCCTGTCAACCGGCAAGGTAAGTGCGGTGCGCACAAGCCACTTGCGCACATACAGTTACATTCATTCTGGTTTTCCGTTTGTTCCTGTTACTTACTCGCTTGTACTTATCCTCTTCGAAATTGTTGGATGATGGTATATTCTCTGTCCACTTTACAGCATCCACTTCTGCTGATGTGCAGAGTCTCTTGCGTTCTAAACATGTCGGATTCTTAGGATCCGGACAGATGGCTCAAGCTTTGGCTCAAGGATTCCTCGGGAACGGTAAGTGTGTTGTAGCTCCACATAAATTTTTATGAGGGGTTTTTGCCTTCCTTTCGCCAGTTTATTGATTGTTTAATCCTTATCTATTCATGTAATACGGTTAACATAATTGTACCAATTCGAAGTACACTTCCAGGTTAGAAGCGCTCGCAGTGGCTCCCTGGAACCACCACTGATTTCCAGTCACACCACGGACTCAAGCCTTGGTTATCGTGACTGTTCTTATTTATTTTTGGGCTGCTTGACTGTATTTTGCTTACATGTGATGTTACATATCAGTTGACAGCAAAAATCTGCTGGCTTAATGGTCAAAATGGATGGTTCAAGTTAGAAAGCGATATTTTATTCCACCTGACCGAACTCCGATACTTTTATGAGTTTAGATGACCTGGCACATAATGATGGGTCACTAGCCCTTAGGTGTTCACAGTTGGTATGTTCTATGTAGACGGCTACATACTGGCAGTTCAGATTAATGTTTATCTCCTGTACAACGATGAAAAGAGTTACAGGCCACTTCACTTACAGTCACGCATCCCAGTATCAAGGTACCTACGCCTGCCAAGTTAAAAGCTATTTTGCAATTAAGTTTCTGGCTAACTGTTAGGTGCAACACATTGTTCAGTCGCTGTACGCATTGCTTCGGTCATTCGGATCCTAACAAAGTTGTTTAGGAATTTTTTCATGTCGCTAGCATTGTTTTATACAGTGTTGAAACACAATGGAACCTGAAGCACTACCGTCATCTTTGCAAATCTTTCCCCGTAAGAGGTCTTTGCCAAACCTATACTTAATAATACCTGATGGCATACGTGACGGCTCAGGAACCAAACAAACTCACTGACGACGTTGTTCCTATTTCAGTTGACATGTAGCTAGTCTGGAACACTGGAATATATACGACCAGAATGGATGGCGATACGGTGAAGAATTTTGCTTTATCTTCCGACAACGATTTGGACCGAATTCATTCTTAGTATACGAACTTGTAGTATCTTTGTGATAATTGCACCCACCTACGAATTCCCATTACAACTGCTTCTGTGCGGCTTTAGGCAGCTTGACAGTGTGTGAAGAGATTTGGCAAGTCACATGACAGTAAACATCTTGTGTAAAGGCTGGAGGGACCATTTTCTCCACGTTTTTCCGTTCCGTGGGATTCAAACTAGAGAGGGTAGGCGGTTGCTCTGTTGACGGAATGTTTTCCGTTCGCCACTCATTCGATTTCGGACACCTTCGGTGAGCGTTCTGTAATACTCATGGACCTACTTGTTGACCTTTTGTGATGAACGATGCGCAGGTTAAACTTTAGAGTTATAGCTTCGTACTGATTAGTATCAAGATGCTTTGACACCTGCGAGGTCCTTTTTAATCCCAGTTAGATTCACCGGCAATGCTAGTCAAACTTACCAATACTGTGTTTCTCGTTAATTTCACCGTTCATGGCCTCTTGGAGACAATGTTTGGAGGTGCCTTCCTCTGTTATGTGAATCTTTTCAAAGGGATTCTGATTGTGTCTGCGCGATCGTAGTAATCTGCGACGATTGGGGATTAACCGAAGACGTTCTAAGCAACTTGGCAGTGTCAATTTGGCAGCATCAAGCTTGTTTGTCAGATTTGCTTGACTCCACCTAAAAGCTGTATATAAAGCTGTATTTGTGCCCACACAGATGGTGTGTACTCTGCTGTCGTACGGGTGGTTTCGTGTACGTGGCAGTTGAGCAATGAAACCGTCAGATGACAGACTTCTTGAACAGTGTTATGTACATCTCCATTTATTCCGCTCTTGCAAGGTCAAATCCTTTCCCTGAGTGCTTTCTTCCCCTACCTTTCCACTGCTTAATGTGTGCAGTTTTATTGGTGGGACCCCTGCTCGGCTAACCTAGGTAACGCACGATGCTTAGGGGGTAATTTGACATCGAACCAAAACAACCCACACCGATGAGCGCCTCTGTTGACCCAGCGCATTCCCCCCAATTGGAATGTTGATAATCAGTTACATCTATGGCTGTTACTGCTGTCGGTCGGATTCACGCGGAAACTTTGTTGAGGCGAGAGGCAGCCCAAGCCACAGTACCTTCTGGTCAGGCTCTCGGCTGCTATGACGGTGATGAGTCTATATGGTCTGGTTCATGGTGCGCATACTTTTCCCACATTCTCCAATACTCACTGTAACCGTACAATCACACTATCTCTGTCACACTTATTTCTATCAACATCAACGGCTTCGACGAGCTTTGCGCATCTCGATAGATAATAATTACTTGATATTTCATCACTAACTGAGCTTTATTTGCCAACCGTCACGTGTCTCAAAACAGAACTGGTTATCTCCACAATCTTACAGATGGTAGAAGCATCTTTCATTTGAGTGGGACTGGATAGTTACGATTAAACTGTCATTTAGCGTTATTTTTTCCCTTCCTTCTATTCGGACAACGTAAAGTGCAGATGAGCACATGATAGCTCGGTTCGTTCATTTTCCACGTACTAAGGAAAACCTTCCGGGTAAGTGATACTTTCGGGGTAGCAATTTGCAGTGCACTCGCCTCATTAAGCTTTGAGGCCATCCGACGGATTTCATACAGGGATGTCTTTTCACCCATACTCTTCATATTGTGTTTTGCTTCTTGTTGTTTGACAATTGCCAAACAGCACAAACGATGCTAGGCTCTCTTTCTTCGCTCTGTTGTACATTTCGGAACTCGCATTGCAGTCTCCAAGTGTAAAGTGCTTCTGCAAGACTGCCGTGAAGGTATGGAGGCTGTCGGCCGGTTTGCTAGTTTCGAAAGCTGGATCAGTGGCGGCGGATGTATAAAGATTGAAATGGAAGCACGTATCCCTAAGATTTTGGCGGTATTCGCTAATGTAAGACATCTCTGGCGACAGAGGGTAATCTCTTTGGGGCTCATTAGTGGTGTATATAAGACGACTGTGTATCTGCAGTACTTTGAAGATGCGAGATTCGGCCACTCAAGATAGTAGGCATGACCCGCCTTCAGATATTTGACCACCGACGTCTGTGTTCGATCGCTCGCGTCGGATGACACCTACACGTAATCAGCCGGGGGATTACGTGGCAGGTATTTGGCTGTGATTGCCAAACGAGATCTTTTGTTCAGTCCTTGTATTTGCACAGAATTCGACGGCTGGGCTATGTGTTAAGGATCCCAGCCAGTCGTCTGCTTCACTGACCACTCTTTGTGGACGCTGGGGCTAACTGGTATAAGGTTCGAGGTGGACAGATAATGATCTGATGTTAAGAAATGGTGTCATTCCTCAAAAGATCGACAACCGTGGATCGGATTCGCCTCCTTGGTTGGGTACCTCGGGACTCCTATAGTCGGTGGCTGAAGAGATTAGATGAAATGGCAGTTACTCAGGCTCAGTGGAGTGAATGTTGCTTTTCCGAGTTGTCTGTAAAGTGAGTGCACTTACTGACGTGGGGCAGTGAAAGTCGTAACGAAGCATTCTTGCTGACTTCCTAACTTTCATTTATATCTCGGTTGTTTGTTTGCAAGATGTGAATACCTTGATATTGAATGTTGAATATAGGCATGGCTATTCTCAGGTACCTCCCCCCTTCCTAGTTTCTCTCGTTTGCCAGAGCTTTCGTTCTTCCTCTATAGTTGTATGGTGACTAAGCATGAGTGAAAACCACATGTATTGTAGTCTGTGATGATGTTGAGTCACTTCTATCGCAGGGGATGGGGGTGCACTAGCGTCCAGTGTGATATACTCAGATTATATATTCTTGAGGGCTGTTTTATGTGCTATCCAGCTGGATGACTGATAGCTGTGTGCAGCTGTGAGCCGTGTTCCAACTATACAAGTATAAATCTTACACCAACAGTTGATATTTAAAACACAAACATTTAAAACAATGCTGTGCTTTTCTGGACAGGTATTCTCAAGGGTTCTCAAGTCACTATGACTGACCGCATCAGTAACACTCCCGCTGAGGCTCACGTGAGTTTTTGATGTCACATCACCTACAGTATGGTTTTTATCTACATGATTTGGTTCATAATTTTATCCTCCATCTCCGTGCCTCACTGACTGTGTTAGGCCTCATTTCAGTCCGTCACTGTAGTTTGTTATTCCTTATGCAGCGTAGTATAATTTACTTTCACACATTTGACTGTTGTCATTATGACGTTAGCTTGCTTTATCGAGCACTGTTCACAACGATACCAAAGAGGAGATGACCAGCCTTATACCGTGTTGTTCGTTTAACTGTGTTGTTTAGCTACTATGCTCCTATTGACTGAATCCGTTTTTCGACGAAGTGTACAAACCCTCTCCTTCCTACCGCTTTTTGACTCGCTGGCATCCACGTGTTTTTTAGTCCACGTTATTGCACAGGTTTACTTGGTTTCTTCTAATCTTCACATTTTCCCATCTGTCTTCACAGTTGTTTGAGCCAATTAAACGATTGCAAGAGGTAAGTCGCGTCCTAACCATTTGTTTGTCAGGTATGACTGTCTTTTTGTGGCAATTTTTCGAGATGATTGTGTTTCATGTGTTACACGACAAAAGGTATATTTGGTTTGAGGTGACAGAAACAACAACAGAGTAACGGGCAAAATCCGCTTTCTGTACCTGATTCTCAGGCTAACTACAACACATTAAAAATAGTTGCCAGAATGGACAGGGAAATCGGTTAACAAAGATTACGGTGATTGTGCGCTTGCTTACATCTAATGCATGCGAGTCCAATTAGTTGTGGGCCAAAGGAGGTTAAGCGTCCGCTTTGACATCGTCTGAGCGGAGAGGTTAGAATTGTGCAGTCGGCTACTAATGGCCTCGATACCAGTTAGCGTTCGGAATCTCACCATCTTTGGTCACTTCCTAAATCATCGGCAGACGATCTGAAGTGTCTTTCTTACCAGCGAATGTGTTGGTCAAATTTGTAACGACCACTCTTGAAACTGTTTTACTCTAATTACACTCTTACTTGCAGCTCGGTTGTTTGTTAGCAAGGTGTAGGCACCTTGATGTTGAATGATTGAATATAAACGTAGTCATTTTCAGTAGTTAGGTCCCTTCCCGTCCCCTTCTTTTTCCTTCTCTCTTCCTATACAGGGTTTGCTTTTTCTTCATGGTTGTGTGTCAGTTAAGCATTAGTGTGAACCACTAATGTATTGCTGACTACGGTGATGATGAATTACAGTTCAAACACGTAGACACTCGCCTTGTGATGCAAACAATGTATGGTGTTCGACACGAGCAAACAAATAAACGCGCACAAGGGTCGGTTGTAAAACACAAGATTGTTTTTGAGTTGGCATGACAGCGTGGTTGGACGGAAACTCAGACACAGTTGAGCTGCAAGTTAGGTCAGCTCGATTAGTTTTCTGGGCTCTCCTGTAGCAGCTCTAATCATGGGATCTCTCTTGAAAAAGAAACTGGTGAACACACATTTCCAATTCACATTAGGTGACCTCTAGTGACTGTTCTGTATAACTATTTTCTGTTTAAGGGCTATCTACACCTGCAACTTACCAGTGGTACAGATCTTTAATGCTCTTTTTATCAGGCATCTCACGAGGTTTCGTGTTTGATGTAACGAAACTGTCGAAGTAAACGTACTGTCCACTCTAAATCTGCACCCTTCATTGGATCAAACTGTTTTCTCCACTTACAATACAAGCACATAAGCGTGACCTTCCCTGGCTTACAATCACCCAGCTGCACAATTTGAAACAGTTGTCATACATCTGTAATCAAAAACGCAATCCACAACTTCTTTATTGATCGATTTGTGTACTGTTTTAATGTTTGCTTCATTGTAATTAGCCTCATGAACAGATGTACATCTGGGCATTCTGGTCCTATTTTAGCTTAATTGGCTGTTGACCGAGTAGATGGGGGCATAGTGAGTCTGCTGTATTCCCATTACCCTCACGACTGACATTGTCCCAAACCTATGTACAGAATTTTTTTCAATGGATTACATGCAGTGAGTTAATTTTGACATGCGTGGAATGGCCTGTTCATAGTGTTCCAACGGGACAGACCGACCCTCCATTTCGTAGTGCTTGTTTGATTCCGTTCAGTTACTGCTATCTGGTAACATATACACACTGGTTTAGGTTGTCCGTCTCATTCGGTGGCTTTTGTATTCCCTCGGCACTTACTGATGTACGGTTACGTTTTCTCTCACTCGGAACAACGATCGTCTGAAACAAGGGTGGCGTGAATTGTCCAGTTCTCCGTCTGTCTGATGAGAAACACTGTTCAGGAAACTCCCAATTTTCCTCCTCTGAACATGATGCACAAACACACGAGAGCGTGCTGTCTATAATCAATGTAGACAGATTCTAAAGCTTGTGCGATTTAGTTTAATTACTGCTGGACGGTCTACACACTTATTGAGCATTTTCGACGTTTTATGAAAACAGTCACATTTATTATCTCCGTTTCTCTTGTGAAACGTGAATCACTTTTTAGCTCTGAGTTGCCTGTACACTTTCTGAGACAAGTTGGTCTGCTATAAACTGGAGCCCGCAAACCAGCTTATGTACGCAGTCTTAGACCAACATTTGGTGTCTGCACGTTCTTCCTCGGTCTGTCGCGTAGGCCATAGATAACAATTAAATTGGGTGCATGTGTTACCACATATAAAGCGTTGTCCGGTTTACTTGCATACATGCGTGGATATGGTTTTTTGGTCGTAGGACACAGTTGTATGCCGGAGTTCGTTGCCTGCTTGTCAGTCTCTCGTCATTTATATGCGTGTTACTGCTCTGCCTTCTTTCGCAATGCTTGTTGCGTGTTTCTGTATTTAGGGTCTCTGCCGAACAGAGTAAGAACAAGGTTCCTTACGTGAAACCTTGAACATCCTCATTCAGAAGTCGTGGACACTCGCCGATAATTTCTCATCTTCCACAACGCACTGGCAGCTACTTGCTAACGGCAATACTTTGCTCTAAAATACTCCCCATTTGCATGGGAAAATAAGATGTATCGGACACTCAATATACTTTGGCGGGCCACATACTCGAATGGGAAATACGGGTGTGAGGAGCACGACGCGAACGAAATGAAGCTGGTGCAACTGAATCGATGATGGAGAATGTCCTGGTACACAATTCCCTAGCTACCAGTTTCTGCAACTGAAATATATTTTCTTGAAGAGTCCCTTCACCTGACATACCACCATCGGTGGTCAACGCACACCCTAGTCCCTGCTATGTTTTACACACTATCCTACAGTGTACAAAAGCACGGTGTTAACCGATAGTGCGTGTCAGGAGGCTTGTTCGTAGTAAAGCCCTGAGCAACATTGTCATCACACGTTGCGTTTCAAATATGATCACCGAGAAGTACTTCCACATTTCCGTTTTCAGTTGTCCAGGGCTCAGTCGAGTACGTCTTCCATAATACAAGTCAATGAAAAAGGTGAGACCTGACAGTCTTATCGCATACTCCATGATGTCGATTGTTTTGGGCTCGAGGTCTGGTGGTTAAGCACGTTGAGAATACCAGTATAACTCTCATACACATCATTCTGTATGATCAGTTCCAGAGGACTGACCTGTCAATCACATGAATAGCCTCTCAAAATGTTCACAGAAGTGCTCGGTATCAACTTTCTTTGTGTGCATTAGTATTCTGAAACCGGATGTGATGTAAAAGATAAGGCCAATGTAACAGCATCTGGTCTGCTTCTCGCTAGTTAGATCTTCGGCTGTTGGCGATCATTCTGCGAAGCACTGTACCAGCAAGCAACTTGGACATAATTCGAATCAAATTTTTGTTCGATTGTACAGTTTACTAAGGTCTTTCTTGTGGTCTAACCTCAGTACAGCAAGAACGAGGACATACCTATTATAGGCAGAGTGTTTGTTGATACACGACAGAGTGGTTGAACCGTGAGAACAAACAAACACGACTTTGTCAAAGCCGAAGTTATGAGCTTTTGTTCGAACGTGGTAGACATTTGGGCTGTGCTTTGTGTTCCTGGCCTTTCAAACTTTATGCTATCGTGTTGGCCACAGTTTCGTTGCTGCTTCTCACCCTCTCTGATTTCGTATGGCGTACACTTTTCACTTGTGGTCAGTGTCTATTAGCTTTGCGCTGCATAACCAGTAAAAACTACATGACTTCAGGAGGCCATGATGATATTCGGATATGTGATAGCAGATGAACAACCGTGATCGATGTACTCAATTCCTGTCTGTCAACCTCCCTCCAACCACACAAACGACCACCATGCTACTCCCTGGCATAATCACGCACTCACTACGCACAGGCATAGGTGGACTCCCACGACAGTGCTTCGATTGTGTCACTAACACTCTACTAACGCAGCACACTACATTTTCTTACTCGATATGATTCTGCATGAACCATCTAATCGGTACTCGATCATTCTGCCATGGTTTGTCTTACTTTCCACGATACACGTGCAAGTGGTGCCGTGTATTTATTCGCGCATTTTAAAGTGTGTGTGTGACTATGCCGAGTCTAAGTGTAATTTGGTGCAAATCGAGCACCCATGTTCTTCACGTGCGAACCGCTGGTAATTAGGATTCAGTCGGAAGTGAACGTGTACATATGGTGGCCTACTTCAAGAAAACATCGGGAATAAACCCAATACGAAGGCCGACCGACCTATCTGCAGTTTGTACTCTAACCACTGTTTCTATTTTTCAGACTCCGCCACAAGTCACCAATTAAGTTCACTCAACCTGAGGTCTGGTGACTAAACTTTTTAAGTGTGCTGATGTAGTTTAACCACTTTTCATCCCCCAAGACAATCTCGAGTATCCGGTTTATCCATATTTGTCTATAAACACTATTGAACTAGGCTAAGACTAGTTGGCGACGACACACGATAATGTCTTTTTCAGTTTGACTTTCAATGTTGATTGTTCGATGGTAATGTTACACGGGCAGATTAACGCACTACGAAGTTCAGTGAAGTAGTAGTTTAGTCCCTATTTCCAAACTCATTCAGTTTAACGAGTTTTTTTTTGCTGGAACTCATTACTGTCTAATCAGGTCGATGAAGTACAATCTCAAAGGAAGGGAGGAGGTAAATGTGTATAGTGCACAAAAAAGGCCAATTTCAGTTTGGTAACCTTCATTGCCTAGAACACTTTCTACGAATGGGTTCCTTTTTGTGTGCGAGTTCATTAAATAGAGCTAGGAGTATGCAACGTTCGTGTTGCACACCAAGACTAACACTTTTTGGGATATCGGTTGCAAGAAGTGGCCTAACTAGCTCGAACGCCCGGTGTAACAGAGTGACATGGTCCGGACCTCACCATTTTTGTGGTTAACACAGACTCCGGTCCTAATGATCGGCTAGGCGACGTGAATTAAGGGTCGTATGACAATCTGCTAACGAAATCGGGAAGTTGGACCCGGATTTTGAGTTTACCTAAATTCAAAGTAGATTGTTGCCTCGTCTTGATGAAAACACGAATTATTCTGATGCACGATCCTCAGGTCTTCACAAGAATTGCGTATGCTTAAGCAAAATAACATTTTCATACGTATCAACTCATATTTGTGCGTCAATGCGAGATCCATTTTCGGTACCGAACCTACGCCAGACACATGTTCATCAGAGCTTCATACTTCCATTGATTACTGACATGCGAAATCCCCATGATCACTAACACAGATGGCCTCAGAGTCCGATTAGGTTTCATAGGTGAACCGTCCACTTGGTATCACTGTAAAATTAACCACTGTCGGCTCACTGGAACCCCGTTTACTGGAACGAATGTGCACGATGATTCCGTGTCGCATTTTCCTGGACAGTTGTTTCTAGGGTATTCAGGATAACTTTGTCCATGCAGTTTACTTGTACTGCAAAAAAACGAGGTTGTACTCTAAGGCGGGATGGCACTCTATCATTCCTTTTTGTCGGTTTGCATTATCTAGGACCATCTGTGGAAACCACTATTGTGGTTTCGGTTACCAACCCATTTTGTAAACGAGGTTTGCAGGTGTCTGCACTAACCACTTGACAGCCTGAAGCGATTCAAACCACTGACTGTCGTCGATTTGCAGTCATGAAACTAATCATTCATGTAAACTTGATGTCGTATCACTTTGGACAGGCGATTGCTCTGCTTACCAGCGGTAACTGGCAGTTAAAACCATGTCGCGTAGCTGCACCTATCCATTTGGTTGCATATCTGGGTTATTAGTTGGCCGGATCCTTTAATAACATGCATTGGTCACTAAGCATATTTAGAGCCAAACAATGTTGTCATCGAAATAATAGATCAGTCAGAACCAGCTCTCTTACATGGCAGTTTTTATTTTTATTGCCCCATTGCCCACTCTGACACTGTGCTTACCTCTGGTGGAAAATTAGTGAACTAATCCGTACTCCTAATCTTTGCATGAGAACATCTGCAGCTAATTAATCTGATACCCAGCTTCTAAATCTAACTACGAACTGCACGAATTTCACACAGGCACAACGTTTCACAAAGTTACATTTGGGTATTCGATCCTTCGTGTCAGTTGATTCGCGAACCGTTTTTTTCCTTCGCTTAGAACACGTATTTAGTAATTTGTTTTGTGATGATCTGAAGCAGTACAGTACAGTACATGATTCGTTATTATTCAAAAAAGATTGATTTGGGTCTCATAAACTCCCAGTTGTCATTGAGTCGGTTTTGGATGATTACAGTTTTGTCTTGTAAGCTAATAACTCTTACAGCTCCAGAGGGCTCATTTTTGTCCGTCTTTTCTGTTCACTTTTTTTCCACAGAAATTCGGAATTGAATATCTACAAACAAACGATGTAATGGCCAAGAAAAGCGATATCATTTTTGCTTGTGTGAAACCGAACGTGATCTTGCCCGCACTGAAGGAAATCAGTGCCTACCTGAATAACAAATTAATCATTTCCATCGCCGCCGGAACCACACTTGATCAAATTAAACAGGTAATTTTTTCTACAAGTGTCTGTTTTAATACACTTGGAAGATACTAGCTGTCACCGACTCTCTTTAAATATACACATCGTTCTCATTGAATGGACGTGAATTTCCAATGTACACACATTGGTCCAAAACTACAACTTAATTCTGCGATCGTTCTCTCTTGAATAACGGATAATCTCCTCCTCACGGGTTGTGTGTCCTTTGTGCACGTTCCACTATCTTAATCTGCAAAATGCAGCAATCTTAACTAGGTTACAAGTTATCGTCATCATCGTAGACATTAGTACACCAGTGGTTCTTCTCGTTGATGCCTCACTGCCAGTTGATGAACCGCGTTGAATTTCATCGAAGAGGGCCACTTCAGATAGTTTATTAATAATGGTGCTTTGGTCCAGCGTTGGCCTTAGTGACACTTATCACTCTTCTCTTCATATGGCCGCGGACGTACATTTCCCATAGCCAGCAACAACTCTTGTTGTAAACTTTTAATATCTCAGTTTCAGTGGTCTCATGCTTCAACTAACTCCTAGTTCGAATTAGACTCGATGATGGCGTAAATGTTATCCTCATAATATATTGCCCCAAAAATTCATGGAAGTGTTTGGTGTGGTATTTTCTCTTCACAAGATTCTTGTGTTCTGCCGCTGGAATGTAGGCACAGATAGGTTTACAGTGAAAGACAAATACGTCACACCATTTTTCCACGCAACCTGCTCCGATGTTCTCTTTTTTCCAGTTCTGATCGTTTTTATTGCACCCTGCTAGTGTTTAGTTTACTTACCCTTATGAAATTTAGTCTGAAGTCGTCCCAATTTCTGGCGTAAGTACAGTTCTGTCCGTGACTTAACAGCCTTGTACGACCGTGTGCGCAACTTGTCTATTTGCCTAAGAGCCTTGTGTTGTCAGTAGAAGCCTTGTTCAACAGCCTTACCTACTTGGGTTCATGTGAACAAGTGATGCTGACTGAATACTCAGTTTCTCGTGTTACAAGTTAAAAACAAATATTGTTAGATTGATGTTGCTGGCGGCGTCAGTTCCGGTTCAAGAACACGTGACAAATAAAGGCGTTTCCGATTGATAACCACACGAATTTCATTCATTCTGCTATAGAAGATGGAGTGTTCTAAGTGGTGCGATCTCAGATAACTGGTAGCAAGTGCTGTACAATGGGTCCGGTTTCGAGAAGATTTACGCGATTATACGCATTGTTGAACAAAAGTACATAGAAGCGGTTAGCATCACCTAACTGACTCGGATCGGTCGTGGCGTGTTTGGCTCTCATTGTACAGTCGTGGTTTTTACGCAATTTTAAACGCTTCCGGATGTACACTAAACGACTTGTAGAACCTTTGGCTGTCCCACTGAGTTGGGTTGGTGCGTGCTGCCTGTCACGTTGAGGAAGCTCACTACCATCCGCATCGCTATTTGGAAACTCACTCTGACTGGCAGTGTGTTTCATTCAGTGGTGAACCGTAAGATTATTGCCCCATGAGGAATTTTATGGTTCTTACATGGTTTTTCTTCATACCTTTGCACTGTTGTATTACGCTATCATTTTGATGCAAACAGTTGGAATCAATGGTAGCCTGATCCACAGTACCCACAAGTACCGTTTAAAGCTGAAAGTGCATCCTATGATGTTTGATCGCTCATTATCATGATCATCGAGAACAATAAAACGTTGATGGTTCCCACAAACACTTAGCTGTCATACAATCAGGAAGAAGAAAAAACCAAGTCCCAACTAAGAAAGAAGAATAGGAAAAAAGATAGTGAAAGGCCGTTGGTTTGTGTCAACTACTTTCGGTGTTCGATGGTATGAAATTCCTGGAAGCTCGCATTGCGTAACGTGAATTAACTTGACAACCGATCGGTCGCATTGTGAATTACACACGTTGTACTATCAGATAGAAAACACCAAGAACAATGTACTGATATTTGTTTTCACCTCGTGGTGTGATGGAAAACTGAGCTCTGAGTCGTCATCATCCGTTCACATGCGTCCGCTAAAGTTTGACAATCAAACGAGGTTGTTAAGTGATGAGACAACAACAGTAAATACTGCGATACACCGTACCACGGTTATCATTGTCAATAACTTTAGCTTCCTGCTTCATACAGAAACTAACAAGGTTTGTGTGAGATTGTGATTGCACATCTCATATCAGCAGATAACAGTATGAGTGAATTCACTGTTATGTGATCAGTGCTCACGGGGCACCACATTTGTAAGGGTAAGCTTATTTTGTGTACTGCTTGTTTACGAAGAAAACTAACAGGGGCAAAATTGCACGACTCGTTACTGCCTGGCAAATTTCACTGCACCTCATCAAATGCATAAATAGCGGGCCAATACAAAGACAGAGTGCAAGACCACATAGTAGTTGGCGGGATCCGTTTCGGACCAACTTATCACAGTGATCGAAATTAAAGATCGCCTACACATAATCATCACCTCAAACGGCTTGTGTTGAACCACTTGTGGTCTCACTCACACCACGTATTCAATGTAAACCCGAAGATATGAGACCGGAAGGCTTGTGATCCAACCAGTACTGGCTAGCCAGATGATAGGCTTGTTTCTCGGAATCGAAAATCAGAGGAAGATTCCGATGACAGGATCTAAGCTAGGAAGAAAGACATTAAAAATGTAAGGAAGAATTTTCTCAACACAGGACAAAGCATTCATCACATGCAGTGTGCATTTTCACCCGCAAACAACATGTACATTGTCGAACTACGTGGGTTGCTGAAAACTCGCATCTTCGGCAAGCAGTTATCCGTGGAGTGTTCAACTTCACAGTTTTCAGAAATCTGAGGAGCAACTGTTGTTATTGTGATCAGAAATAAACTAAATATGGTTGGAATTAAGACAGCCTTGTCTCACACCAGTGACTATGTCAAAATCAACAGAGGTCGATCCACACGATTTCACCTTCGCCATCATACCCATATGCAATATTCTAATTCAGTTGACGAACTTACCTGGACATCGAAACTTACCAAGCACCGTCCACAACACATCATGGCTTACGGAATCCGACGCTTTGTCGAGATCTACCAGTAGGGCGTTTGGCAGCTGACTGCGTTCACGACACTTCTGCTGGATCTGCCAAGCAACAGACACCATGTCCATCTTACTTTAAGACCACACACGCGCCCGCGCAGTACAAAACACTGAAGTTGATTACTTGATATGGTACTTTCTAACTGACGTTCGCATTCTTCTATTCACAGAGGGGTGGTCGTCATTTGCAGATATTGGCAGCCTCTGCGAACTAAAGAAGTCGTTGGTTTGTTGGTTACATAAACGACTTCGGTCGTGATAATCCAGGGTGCGGAGTTCAACAGGTGACGTACGATGGTATGTGGTGCACTAGTTCACCTAATATCGTCTACGGGGACTTGTTCCACCTTGCATTTCACCTAAGCTGATGGTTTACTTATTTGCGCAAGCAGTTTCATTTTGCCTACTTAGGTGGCCTGGCACTTATACTAAAACCAGTGTATACAATAGGACATCGCTTACGGGCGCGGGAGCTTTTCCAATGAAAGAATTGGTCGATAGAAGAAATTACTAGGATGGAGACCGAGCAGAACGTTCGATCGATTGCTGATTGAAGTCACCGACTTATTTATTCCATCACACGATTACCTTTGCAGGTTTACGGTGAAGTGGTGTTTTTCTGAGGTGTAGTTATCTTTCTGAGCGAATCGTGTTCCGGTTCATTAATCCACTCAGTGACCATGCCGAGTAACCGTTTAATTGGGGCGTTGACTACAGTGCTTTATTTCATTATGCGACGTGTGTGAACTTGAACAATTTTACACTGAATTGGTACCAGGCTATGGAAACTTGAATGCTGATTACTCCAGGCAGTCTCCGTCTGAGCAGACCCTTCAGTTGTGCCTTTTGATCATCGGTTCATGAAGATGCCCAGAAAGCTATTCGTTGATCGGACACTTGTTGAATTGAGAGTGATGCAGTTGACACACTGTTGAGTGAAATGTCTTCTGCACAGACTGTATTTCTGAATATATCAGTTCCATATCAACGATATCGGAGTGATTGTCTTCCACTTTTGCTCAACGTGATCATATAGATATCCACCTAGACAGGGCCATGATAGCCCTTATCGTCCGATTGCTGATAACGGAAATTTACTGCTTAAACTGCGTGGTCCTGTTGGTGGCAAACCACTATTTCCGTCACAGGGGCGCCCGTGAAGGTCGTCTTTATATTCATGATCGCCACATGAGATTGTTTAGTGTCCGGTTCTTCCAGCAAAATATGTTTAATATTCAATATGTAAAGACCGTATGTAGAGTGGCAAACCTGTTTTAATATGGGAAAAAAAGTATTGTGACGGACAGAGAAGAAAGAGTTATGATGATGCATACATTGACTCGCAACACGAGCGCCGTTGACTTGTATTCTTCGCCATATCAGACGGCATCCTCAACCAAAAGTGTTCAGTGTCTTTCGGACCCCACCTATGCAGCCCGCCGCTCCCTACTGAAGCAATCCGAACCCAAGTCATGTACTGACCATCGGATTGCCGTTTCCAGCCTAACCCACTACTCTCAAACAAGACTTGATGTAACAGACGATGAGTTGACATTCGTAAGATGTGGCCAAGCCAACGAATTCTGTGAGATGAGGTAAATATGCTTAAGGATCGGCAGAGTTTATCCATTCTGAAGACACGTCAGCGAACTTCGTCACTGCTGACATGGTGTTCCCACCCAACGCTGCTGATGCTTCAGAGACACCGATGATCGAAAACGGATACTGTGTGAACATCCTCTGTTCGGATGAAACAGGTTTTAATGCCGTAGGACCACCCTTACAGTGGCATTATACGCTCGGACTTTCACAGAAAGACCGAGACCATGCCGACGCCACAGATAGTTTAAGTTAACAAGCACCACCCAAGCCTTAGCTATACGATTCGTGATCTCATCAGATATTCCACCAGTGCTGATACAGCTCCCAAGGTACACAAACTGCTCAACTACTTCCAGTTGCTCACAATCAATCTGCGCAGAGTCCTGCCAATTTTTTAACAGCACTTTGCACTTGATAGGTACAAAGACCATATCAAACTGACGAACTGAAGCCTCCGTTTGTACCCACACAGATTAGGGCGATATCGTATTCATACTCTCTCTCTCTCTCTCTCTCTCTCAAGTTCGAGTGCTTGGGAGCAAATCCACATTATCATATAGGTATTTCTTCAAGGCACACTCTAGAATCTCGTTTACTACAAGGTTGGGTGGAAAGAAAGGGTCTGAACAACCTTGCTACATCCCACTCGAGATTTTAAAAGTCACCGATTCGCTGCCACAAACCCTAACCATGCCCGAGGTCTGCTTTCAGAATATTTACATACTTTTCAGGCACACCTTTCCCAGAGTGCAGCCCTTTTAATCAAATCGAACCCCTCCCCTAATGTCGAAGCATGAAGCAGCTGTTGGCTTTTTACATATAATTGGCGGAGTTGAAGCATCTGGCGAAGTGTGAAGATGTGAGCAATACAACCACGACCAGGGTGAAACCAAACGTGCTCCTCATGGATTTGTTTTTCGAGCGTTCTTCTTAGTCTACAATGTACAATAGCTGTAGGCAACTTTGACGCCTTAGGAAGCAGGTCAATCCCTCTGTGATTTGCACACAAAGTGCGTGGGCCTTTTTTAAGATGAGGAGGGTATTAACCGAACGCAAGTCATTTGGAACAAATTTGCTGTGTCGGATTCTCTGGAGCAGAGCCGTCAGCTCTCTAACTGAGCAGGAGGGAGTTTGTCTAGGCCAGATGCTTCGTGTCGTTTAAGAAGCTTGATCTCGAGAGGGACTTGTGTTTTCGAGGGCGGTGAAGCATAAACAGTCCAAGGAGCACTGACAAATCCAGAAAGCGTAGTCACAGTTGGACTTTTGCTGAAAGCGTTCATCCCAGCCTCCTAAGCTTCGTTGTACGTTATGAATAGGCTCATCATTGGCTTTACAGATTACCACACACATACTTGGCTTTCGGCTACCGGTTGATCGGACGACATGGAAATGCTTCTGAGAGTTCCCGGTAGCAGCGGCTTTTTCTGTCTCGGTAGCACAAGCTTGTAGTCTAAAACACGTCCTTCACAGTGCACCACTGAATGGTCGCACAGATTTAAACAGTTCTCCAAGTCGTTTTACCACTCGATATTGGACCGAATTGCCTGTTGCTAGTACCAATCCCGATGTTATCTCGCATCTGTAGAGTTCTAGGTGGACTGTACGTCTATGGTATCGGATCCATGTCGTTTTAATCGTTTTTCGTCTGTCCTTTTGGACAAATTCTCTTCCGGAAACGTTCAAACTCATTTTTGAACGTTGCTCACTAAGTTACTGGATTATCGGTCACTTTATTAAGTCGAAATAGATTGTTTTCTAATAGATTCTCCCTATTTTGGCAACAGCGCCGCTTGATAACCTTTGTCGAGTGGCATTACATTTGGTTTTTCATTCAACTGCGCTTTTTCCAAGGCTGCAACGTGATCTTCAGAAGGCAGAAACTTTTATTCTTTAGAACTCGAGGTTTAAATGCCTCAGGTCGATTGGTTCGGCGTCGATCCAGTGCTGTTTGTCTTACGATATAGGTATCAGAAACAGAACGTCTTAACTTCAGCTCATAGTTCAGTGGTTTTCACTCTTCTCGACGGAGCATAGGATTTGAGGTCATAAACAAAACTGATTACCTTGAAGAATGTCAAAATTTCAAACCACCATCTTCTACTAATAGCCCTTATTTGCACGATTGTTTGCTCAAGGTTGGTAACGCAGGAATTTACAAAAAATAGGAAGATGGATATATATATATATATATATATATATATATATATCAACCATTGGATTGTCTTCACTCATATTTCACTCAAACTGTTTTGAGGCCAGCACAGTCAGACGGTGTACAGGACTGAAACTTGACAATGGATCACACAACAGTTACTCATCGAGCTCATGAATTGCTCATGTTTAAGGGTGGGTCTACACGTTGTGGTTATCAGGGCCAAATGATTTTGATCACGATTTTCGACACACTGAGTTCAACCAAACCTTCTACAGCGGCTGTTGATTCTGTGGGTGGAGCTGTCATGATGCGCACACAGGCTGTACATACTTACACCAACAGGTTTGATCTCATCCGACCACGTGTATTTAACAGTTCTGCCAGGTTATTTGAACGAGTTAAATGGCCCGTAGTCGGCGTCGTACCTTTAATTAAATTGATCTATCAAACGTGCCACGGCACCTACTTATCTGATGCGAATTCATTTGTCCTTGTTAATCAACTCAAAGCATGCACCGTTTGGATGTTTCCACAACGATCGCTCTCTGTGTATGTGATTTCATTAAAGTTCAGTCAACTGAACTATGGTTCAGTTGGTGTGCACACTAAACAGTTATGCTTGTTTGATGATAATGATATTGATTTCACTTTACGTTTTCGGGCATGTGCATCAATTCGTACTTTGTTTTAATTCTCACAGGACAAAACAAAAGTGGTTAGGTGTGCGTACACCGAGACTTCTAGGCGTTCACGAGCGCACAACAGTCATTAAGATTATGGGCAAGATGGTTAATAACCCGAGGCCTTTTTTTGCAAGCACTTGGACCCAGTAACCAACAACAAACAAACAAACGTCGAACTAGTTGTTTAGACACAAGTTTATTAATCGGCAGGATTGTGGTCATTGGAGTTGTAGGAAGATGTGTGAACTACTTTTTTGTGGTTACCTTTCCCTCTCCGTGTCTGATTTCCGTCCATGAATAGAGGAAGCGCAACAGACGACCAACATTCTGTTTGTGAATTCTAAGGTCAACGTAGGAAGCAGATCCTCAATCGCACGGTTTTGAACTTTTGTGACCTCACACATGCAAGGTCTGCAAATAGAATCTTGAACAAGACTAGTGTGCATTGTTAAGCTAAACTTGGTTCGACCAGTCGAAATAATTAAGCAAGAAACGTGAAAATGGTGGGCTACTGAGAGTGCTGTTCAAATTCAACATTCCTTTCTCATACCAATCTTCGCTCGTGAGGCCCACCTCGCTACGGAAGAAAATTTGTGTGAATTCTGTTGAAAATGTATTTGAACAAAACTGTTAGAACACGAAAACTGGTAGATGCAAGCATTTCTACCAGTTTTCGTGTTCTAACAGTTTTGTTCAAACTTCTGAAGGGAATGAACTGTTTCGAAAATGTATTTGTCTAGTTATCCGTCTAGCCCACACAGCGGCCGCCATTGGATTGTGATTAGAAGTAGTGATCTTCCCACAGTATCCACTTTCCGTAGAGCGACCGATTTTCGCTTTATTGATGTATGGTTGCTTTTAGGGAAGGTATTGTGACATTAGTTTGAATCTTTGAGTGATCTCACAAGTGGCCTAGAGCTGGCACTATCCACTCCATGTATGTAGCATACGGCTTAGAAACCGGATTGCCAAAGCGCAATTTTTTTTAGCTGTTCCAGGTGTAGTTGACTTTTCCGCATGCACTGCCTTTATTAAGACTAAGTACTCGTGTCCAAGAGACATTTTTAAGATGCACGAAATGTTTTTACCAAATACATCTCTCGGAACTATACACGTAACATTTTTTGGGAGTTAGGATGAATCCGACTTTTTTGTGGGACGAAGCGACGGTCTCTTAGGGTTAAACCTAGCTTGTTGACGTACTGCGAGCAAGGCGTGTCGCTAAACAACACAAGATCCTTCGTGATTAATCTTCACCTATTGCTCATGCTAGCTCAAGTCTCGTGCACTGGGTGTATCACCCTGGTGTGGAGTAGGGAGTGTTTCGTAACTTCAACCCTATTCAGCTTATGTTTGCCATATTAACAGTCAGTTGTACGCCGGATATTTAACGTTTCGATGCTCCATGCCTGCTGCGTAATTTGACTGTTCGTAGATGATAGTGTGCTTTTTCACACATTGTAGCGAACGACCACGTCGAATGACTCGTGGCAGAAAATTTCGGTTTGGATATGAACACGAGTATGGCTTCCTCTTTCTTTCAGTCTTTTCTAGATGGAAGTACTATGCCGAGATCTAGTATTTGCATCAAATAAGGCTACTGTAGATACCTGCATGTAACACTAGCACTGGGTTGGATGTCCATCGACGGATCTTTCCGAGAGTCCCGACCTACAGGCTCACGTTACTAAGGCGTGTTCAGTATAGCCCTTGGTAGCTTAGTGCTTGCCATTGTTTTCTGTTCCCGAAGGTTGAAGGTTTCAGGTTTGCACTGATCTGTAATCTTGACTAGCGTGCATTGGGTGACTGGACTACAAAAGCCTGCACTTACACCTCCTCCCGTCTTACTTCTCCAGGTTTATACTGTATACGAGGTGAATAAGTGGAACCGCAGGTGATGCAACACAAGCTACTTGTTTCGCATATGGGTAGGCGCTTGACCACTTTGGCAAACTAATCTGAAACGGATGCCACCAGCGACTAGTTTGTCGGCTAGCAGCGGACATATATGACGGATCCATGTTTGTCTTCGTTAGTTCATACACCGAGTTAGCACGACGCATACCGGTGAGTACGTAAGGCTGGCTCCGGTGTCCTCTTTTATGTGTTAAAGAGAATTGGGATATTTACAGTGTTTTCTGATTGCTTCCGTTCTATGGGAGCTTAAATTTTGATGCGTCTCCAATACTCACGTAATACTTAGAATCGGTGCAACTATTTCGGGTCACTTAATTGATAACTATCCAAATTTCGTTCGTCCATTGATTCAGGATATTTTCATGTTCTGGGCGGATTTTTCTGTTCTTCAAATCACACACTCTACTCTATGGATCAGTTCTAACTGTCATTGCCTGTATGAAGTTTCGCCGTCATTAAGAGGTGATTGAACTAACCAAGCGGTAACGTGGTGTTGGAACTTGATTGGAAGATAGAGGACAAAATCGATGTGCTGCACAACCTATTGTCAGTTCAAATGGTACTGTAAAGCACGCATCAGTACACATGGTAATTTTTTGTTCACAACTCTTTCTGTTTGAAATCTCAACGGTTCGGATTGTCGTATGTGTGAATCACGACATATTCAACAGATTAGCACAAGTGCTATTTGCTAATCTTGTAGACGGCTTTGAACGTTTCAGGGCGTTTGATCAGATATTCAAGGGTCAATAAGTGACGCCTGATCAATGACGTTGATTGCTTTAGCTAGGTTGTTTGTTGGAAACAGTCCATATCGGACTAGATGATACCACTTGTTCGCTTATTTGTCTTTTCGAACTGTACATGTAAGTGGGCAATACACTTTGGGTAAGCGTACGCAAACGACATCTAACTTGAAAACAGTTGGGCAAGATAGTCACACTATAGGAGCCGGCCAGGTTGATAAGCAACCGGAGAATGTTGTTCGCCTGGTTCATGGACGAAGCGTTAATGGACGGTCGCACATATTTCGTTTCGTCAAAGGAGTGGGTTGCTAATTTTACATACCTGCCATTGGATTTAGTTTCTCATTGCGGCGTTCAAATTGAAGACCATACTTTACCGGCCGCTCGAATACTCATCGTTTGCATCATCCGGTGCTGAAGTGCATAAATATGATAAACTTATCACTGGTACGGGTGACAAACACGAAACATATGTTGTACATTGCAGTTCGTTTTTGCCACGAAAAATGTTCCGCCTGGTACGCAATGCTTAGTTGTATGAATCTCATCTCGTTTTCTTCGTGGATCACACCACACGTATCCTGTGTTTAGCACATCTTAAGGAGATAGAACAAGCACTTTCATAACAAGTATTTAGAAAATAAATAAATACCCTCGATCACTAAACATCTGCCAACAACTGATCGTCCTCCCGACCTTACATTCGATATTCTTTATGTGATCAAACTCTGCATTTATTCAAGCCCAGATCCTATCATGACCACTCATCGTACCGGGTTCAAAAACAGCTAACTGTCACTTTGAAGTTACTCTGGTAAAGGTTTGTGTAAGCCTATTCCCATTGGAGTTGTTCTCAGTTACTTTGAAAAAAAAAACGCATATTATGTGATTGATGGGATTATAAAAAATGACTAAGCCATTTCAAAACCTTACCTTTGTTGATTTTCCGAATTGGCTTAATTGACCGCTGGGAACGATCACTGATGTTTATTTTCAAACAGTGGTTACGATAAGGAATGAAAGAATTTTTACGGATACTCAGATGTCCATGAAAGATTCCCATGGCTTTTCCGGTGCGCGTTTCATACTTCGTTATAATTGTAATTCCCATCACTACATTCATTAACATCACATTTATATCACACATTTCACGGGAGAAACGTTAGAGGAGTAAACGGGGGGCGTGTGGTTAATGAGGCCAATCATCTGTGCACTTGCAACGTACAGTTTAAGTTCAATGAAGGAATCTACCGACAAAAGGACGGTGTCGCAATGGGATCGCCGCTGGGACCACTGTTCGCGGACATTTTCATGGCGGAATTAGAAAACGAACGGTTGAGTCTAACAATTCACTAATGCAATTTTTTTAAGAGGTATGTTGACGACATCCTTTGCGTACTCGATAATAACGTAGACCCAACTGACATCTTGGCAACGTTCAACTCCGCGCATCAAAATTTACCATTTTCGTTGGGGACCGAAATG
Source organism: Paragonimus westermani (assembly GCA_008508345.1). Classification (NCBI taxonomy): domain Eukaryota; kingdom Metazoa; phylum Platyhelminthes; class Trematoda; order Plagiorchiida; family Troglotrematidae; genus Paragonimus; species Paragonimus westermani. Next base: position 71,140 of record QNGE01003193.1, read on the forward strand.
AAGTAGTCAACTAGGCTTTTTGGATGTACGTTTACGTCACCGTGCTGATGGCTCAATTCAGCGGGCGATACATAGAAAGGATACTTGGAATGATCGGTATATTCATTTCAATAGTTTCGTACCATTTGCCTCAAAAAGAAATCCGATCAACTGTTTGACGGGAAGAGACTTAAGGATTTGCACGGAGGACACAATTGCGCAAGAATTAGCATTCATACGCACAATATTCATACAGAATGGCTACCCGGAAAGGTTCATAAATAGGGTCATGTAACAACGGAGTGTAAGAGACCAGCTGTACTCTGTAGAAAAGAAAACAGTGCATATCGGATTACCATTCACAAGCGATACTTTAACCGAAACTGTTACACGTAGGCTCACAAGCGCAGTCAACAGAGCATTCTACGCCGCTAAAATACGAGTCCACTTTACGTCCAATCCGGTTTTGTGTCCACGCCTAAAAGATGAAGTGCCTATTTCTGCAGCCTCGTTTTGTGTCTCCTCATTCACTCATTTACTTGTGGGACCAGTTATGTTGGCCGCACGACTAGACGCTTTTCGTCCAATCTACTGAGTTAAGACCAACCGGTCGAGAGCGGTGAGGAGTAGGATTCTGTCTACAGCTGAGGCTATTGGGATCCGAATGTATAACCCACCCCTGTGCGCCCAGAAACGTTGTTTTCAGGCTCTGGATTTGCCCTGGCCATCCCCCCACCAGGTTAGCCTGTCAAGACCCATTGTTCAAGTGGGTACTTGATTGCAATGTGACATTGAACTGATTGACCTAATTAACCACACGTCCCCCGTTTACTCCCCTAACGTTGCTCCCGTGAAATGTGTGATATAAATGTGATGTATTTAGTCTGATGATGAATCACTGAAAACGAGCTTGTTCGCTACACATTGTTTTTCATGACTGCGCTGGGAATTCTTATGACATTCATTAATCTCTGATCGCTCTGTGCACTGATCCGAGCGCTTACGACGCTGCCGCGGGATTACCGATTGACTTGTGGACCTGCGTGTATATATAAATTAAACATCACTCACAGTTGACCACCTTCTCACGGAATTTCCAGTGGGCCCTTTTCGAAAAACTCCACTTGTTTATCCCAGCCAGTTATTTGTTGATCATGCCTCTCACACCCACTCTTAGTTATGCATCTGTAGCTCCCGGTCTGTTCTGTTAGTTCACATACATGCACATTCTCTTGCTCGGCGCGCTTCGTCTTTCAATTGCGCACTGAAATTCCTACACAACGACCGATGACAAAGCCGACTCTCTGGTAACAGCCAGTCCCCTAGTTAGTAGTCTCTTGACACGTTCCACAAGTGTGCCTTGGTGCACGTGGGCTTGCCACTTTCGCTTTTGATAGTTGACGTGTGCAGACCAGTTGTGTTTGATTGCACCTCTGAAACAGTGCAGATTCTTTGCTCTAATCTTTATAATGCTCCTCCATGGCTAGCATTCTGCTGGTGGCTAGACTGGTATGTCTGACCGATTTTATACCAACCTAGAAGCGTGGTTTCTTACTTTATCTTCCCTACAGGTTTTACCATCATCTGCCCGACTAATTCGTATTATGCCCAATACGCCTTGTCTAGTACAAGCTGGAACTGCCGTCTACTCGAACGGACCGGAAGTTAAGCCAGACGATGTGCAGATTTTGAAAACCTTGTGTACACCAATTTTCAACCTTTTTGAGGAAGTTCCGGAATCACTGATCAATCCTGTTTCCGGTATATCTGGCTGTGGACCAGCCTATGTAAGTTCCTGCGATGAATGAACTTATCATAATCATATGACTACGGCTTATATTAGGCCAACCTCGTTTTCACAACTTTATGCAGACTTTGTTAGGATGCCTTGCTTATCAGTAATTTGAGCTGCATCATCTGCCAATCCAGTTCAAATCAGTCATTAAACAAGCTTACCCATAAGTAGTATGGCAGATTTATGAATTTAGATGAGACCCAACTGTGAAAAGTCAGGGCTTCGGCTGGATTCGAACCAGCGACAGACACAGCATGCCCCAACGCGGCAAGCGTTCTACCAGCTGAGCTACGAAGCCACACTGGGAGCTCGGAAATTTCACATTTGGACTCTGTTACCCGGTGTGGCTTCGTAGCTCAGCTGGTAGAGCGTTTGCCGCGTTGAGGCATGCTGTGTCTGTCGCTGGTTCGAATCCAGCCGAAGCCCTGACTTTTCACAGTTGGGTCTCATCTAAAGCTTACCCATACTCAATGAACTAATTTTTATAGGGCTTGTGTAGGAATATATAAACAGTTCTGCTCCTGACTGTACAAAGGATGCTGTAGGCGACAGTATTCCAATGAAAACGTTTACGCTCTATATAGATGCTCACTCATATGCGACTGAGTAGGCCTGTTCGGGATACATTTGTATACGCTCCCTACGATTCTTCCGGCAATCGTGTCACACTAACTGTTTCAGCTTATTCAGTTCAAGAATAACGTGGAGGATGTTTCTCAACTAATTGTGTGCACTTTGTACACTCAGTCCAAATATTGTTCTGGTTTTGAATTATAACAGATGATGTTTCTCAGCGTTTCCATGTGGTCCCAGTAGCAAGGACACCATAACTTATATACGTTCACCGGGGGCGAAGAGGGTGAGATGCGATACTCAGTTTGCGTGTACTCACGTACAACACCGCTTTGCTATTTTCGGTGTTTGATTGATGGTTTTCGTCCACCAGGTAGCTGTTTGCCAATATTTACGAAAAGCGCTTTAAAATGTATCGCCGTTTGGTGGTTGACATTTTGGATACAGCTTTTGTGAATTTTAGAGCCTTTCGAATTTGCACAATTCAACATACACCCGCCTATCGCCTATTTGCAAGCAGATTTATTTCGCTTATTACTCATAAACTATCCGTTTGGTTATCTGAGTAGAAGAAATGGTCTAAAATAGTGCTCTGTGGAGACGCTCTCCTCCGTGGACAGGTACCAGTAAACTCTGCGCTATACACTACAGTTCTCATCTCTGAACAGTTGCTGCAATATGAACTGCTTACCATTGCCTTAGGCTCACAGTTCCATGATCTGTGATTGTCAGAACTGAACGGGAGTAATTGATAAACACATTGGGAATAACACAACGTTTCGAGCAAGTTGTAATACTCTACGTTTCAACCACCTCTGGTGGCCTTCCTCAGGAGTGTTGTAATCGAAATTTCGATTCCCAATCTGTTTATCAATAACATGTTAAACAAGACGCCCAAACTATTCAACTTCATTCGTACTACATTTGGTGCGGATATCTTACAACTGAATGGGAGTAACTTATTTGCATTTAAGGCTTCCAAACAGTGGTGTGATTACAAACTGACTGATGCACTCAGTGTTACTCGTTGGCTGTGTTTTATACAACGGGTCACCTTTACCGGTACTTTTCCGTAATGTTGGAAATGTTAGGGCGATTGGACGGCGTGAACTCTTAATGCTGAGACATCTATCCTCATCAATAGTACAACTTAATGACTTGTGGTTGCAGAATCGTTACCAGCGGACACGCCACACTTTATTCCGATACTAGTTCCAGTTCAGTTCTCCGACTTTATATGCTACTATGTTTACTTTCCAAAGCTGTAACATCGTACCCACACCTACTTTCTTCTAGTATCATTTACCTGGTTAAGTCCTTCAACCATCCCCATGGATCGTTAATGACGCCATCTCTTCACAACTGATGTGATTGCAGTTTAAACTTTGCGGCTTTAGGTGACCTAACTGTACCCATTTGTTTGATGTCACGTGGGTCCACACTAATGCATACGTTTGTTCACCTCATCGGCCAGTTTGGGACAATCACGTGATCGAACCGTCGCTACACATTTTGCCCAAAAAGCCAGCCAACTTTTGAACATGTGGTAACACCGTTTTCTCTTCATCGTATGTGTCGCCTAAGCCGCATCGGCGACCTGGCTGTGCTACATGGCGACCGCATTCGTCAGCATATATTGGTCTGTGTTTTGGATTCCAATGCTTCTGTACTCGGACTATCCTGCTCTGGTGAACACTGGCGCTTACATGTACCCCATACCACACCCCTGCCCCTTAACCCATATCGCATCCGGTGTAAACTCCAGAACATAATCCTGGCAAACGCACGAGTGAATGTATTCTTACCGCAGTCAGCTCCGATCAGTTTTCCTAAACGAGTCCATTCCACATGCTGTTTTCAGTCGAAGCACGTGTCACACAAACATCCGGTTGGTTGGTTGGTTGACGGCATCCGGTTCGGATTGGCCTATCACAAGGACCTAAGCCAGAGGACGCCTGCGCCTAACCATCACGACAAATGGTTTGTTCCGCACCACTCACACACCACATATCCGGTGTAAACAAGTAGTTGCGGGAGAGAGACCTTTTGTTCCAGCTGGCAAATGCCGGTTAGCGAATTGCTAGGCTAGGCTGGAACCCTATTTCTCGAGAAATAAACAAAGACTGCAATGGTAAGATATACACTGGGAAAAAGTATTGAAAATACAATGTAAAAAGCACTGTATTGTTGGGGTAAGTTAGTGCACTTTGGAGAGGGTATGAATTGAAATCAAAATGTAAAGTTGGGTTGGAAGAGAACAGACAAAACATTCACCACACAGTACAACAACAGTGCTAAAGGAAAAGAAATATAGAAGGCCACAGACATTCGTGTTTCTGAGAAGGGGAGCGGGTGAGTTCCAAACGATGATGGTCGTTGATTGATGTGAACAGGAAAAAAAGTGGACATAACGGATATAACCTACTTGACCTTAACGTACTCGTTAACTCATGGCCGACTGTATACTACGGTTAGGTTGATGACCTACTAATCCAAGGCGGCGGGTGCATTCGCGGCCGCACCCTACTCAACGCTATATAGTCATTTCACCACGACCTATGGCACCGATGGCTTCCTTGCGTACCGCCCGCCTCCTCTCACGGTTCTGCAATCGTTGCTCACTGAATTTGCGGACGCCCGTCTGGATCATATTTACTCAGGCTGTCCGGTTCAACTCCAAGTCTTCCCAACACATAAAATCGATGTTACAACGCGAAAGATATCTGGATAACATCCTCGTACCCCAACTTTCGGTCACCAGGACAGCTTACCTGATCTCAGTTGTCTGTACAACAACCGTTTTGGAATACAATCATCGCTCAACTGACGGACGTGACCTAGCCAGAGAAGCTGATCGAGCATCAGCATGGCTTCCGTTCTGTCCATGTGCGCTCGGCGCAGTACCTCAGTGTTCGGAACCATGTCCACGTTTCACTACCGGATAGCGGTATGAACAGCACCGTTGAGCAACAGACACAGCTTGGTGGCCATCTTCAGGCCGTGGTTCTTCCAGATAATTTTTTCAACACGTTCGGAAACAGCACTAGCCTTCGCCACGCGAGCTCGCAATTCACGGTCCGCCGACAGATCTGTGGACAAGTTGCTACTCAAATATCAGAGGTCTGCGCAGCTGTCGACAACTTCTCCATTGATACGTACAGGAACAGCACCTCCGCACGGAGTAGGCTGAAAAAAAGCAAATATCTTGCCTGTGCTGATATCCAGTCCATACCTGCATGCCGTGACCGTGAAAGCCGTGGCCTGTCGCTGCAGTTCGTCTCCGCTGTGTGCGAAGATCGAGCTGTCATCTGTGAACAGAAGCATACGCATCATTGAGGTATGTGACCGGGTTGGGGCGCCGAAGCGGATATTCAGAAGGTGCTCGTCCGCCCGGTGCTCAACCTCAACGCCCTTCTCCGCCGAGTCCTGGAAGACAACTGTTAGCATGGCAGTCAGATATAAACTAAGGAGGGTTGGGGCTAGGATACAACCCTGGTTCACATTAGTGACTATGGCAAGATCACCACAGGTAGATCCACACGGTCGTACCCTCGCCTTCATCCCCAAATACAACTTTCTACTCAAATTGACGAACTTACCTGGGCATCCAAACTTACCATTCACGGTCAACATCCCCTCGCGGCTCACGAAATGAAAGTCCTCGGCTAAGTCTACAAAGAGGGCATGCACAGGATGGTTTCGTTCCCGTTTTTTTTTCCTGGAGCTGTCGAGCAGCAAACACTAAGTCTGTCGTACTGCTGCTCGTTTGGAATTCACACTGCTGCACGGGAGCACTGGCGCCCAAAACGTTCACGTTCAGCCGATTCAGGAGGATTCTTGCGAGTGCAGTTCAGTAAACTAATGCCCCGATAGCGGTTGGGGCATTGCTTGCAACCCTTACCTTTAAATAAAAGTGCTATTAACGCATCCTTAAAATCTCCCAGATGCTCTCTGATAGAGAGAACCGGTTGAGGCAAAGCGCGTTCCAGCGCCGGTCCTCCATTCATCAAACTGTCCTTGCCTGCAGCTCTTTTATTGCGCAGTCATCTGATTGCTCTTTGCACCTCTGGCAAATCCGGGGCGAGAGCAAGCGAAGATTTGATGGCCTATTGCGGCAGACTGTTCACGTTCACCCAGTCAATAGTAGCAGGACGGTTTAGTAGGCTACCAAAGTGTTTGCACCAGACTATCATGTCCATCCTCTGGTTGGCTGCACGAAGAGCCCGTGTTCACGTTAATCAGTGTTTTGGTAGACTCGATGGATGGACCGAAGATCACCCTAAGCGAATCGCAGAACTGCTTGTGTTGTTGGCCGTCAGTATGGCCCTACATCCGCTCAAATTGCTTCCTCTATTAGTCGTCCTTGATTCCGCGAACACGTTCGGTCAGTTGACGGCAAGCACTCTGGAATGTCGCCCTCTTGTCTCCATTGTTCGGGTCTCTTATGAAAGCAGCGAACGCCTCATTCTTCTCTGGTACCACATTGGAGATAGCTGCGTTGTTGTCGTTGAACCAGTCCGGACGTTTCTGGCGTTTGACCCCGATCTTCTCGATGGCAGCTGCCCTGATGTGTTCCTTGAAGTGCTGCAAAATATCCTCAGGAGTAGTGGATATTGGAATGTCTTGCAAGCAACGGCAATACGCACTGAAAGCAGCCCTCGTTTCACATTAATCCCATCGTTTGACACCCAAACCTGCCGTTATCCGGAGGATCTGCAATAAACAGACTTGCGTACATTAATGGATAATTTGGTCCTGATTAGCCGATAGTCGGTGTTACATTTAGCGCCGCGCTTCACTCGCGTGATACGCACTTCACGAATGTCGCCCCATCACGTAATCAAGCAAATCGTGGTGACCACTTCGTGAGTGAGTTCACGTCGTGATATCGCTCGCGTCCAGCGGGAATCGAGTGTTTCTGGTTGCCAGTTCGTGAGTAGCACACAGGTGGAGCAGACGATCACCGTTCTCATTGACTGAACCAATGCCGTGCAGTCCGAGGACTCTTGGTCAGGCTACCGCGTCACGCCTGACTCCAGCGCTCAAGTCACTCAGAACAAACAGTCTCTCACGTCCCGGTGCTGACCGGATTGTGACAGATAGCTGATCATAGAGCTGGTCCTGTTTTTCATCAGTATGATACATAGTTGGACGGTAAACAATGTAGAACACTTACCTCGACCGAGTCGCAGGCTTATTGACAAGATTCGAGGGCTGACGCCGTGTGATTCACCTATAATCTAAACATTGATGGTATCAACGACTGCGAAACAGAAACCATGCTCCCGAGCACTGTCTGCCGAGTAACCTATCTAGTAGAAGGTGTACTCGGCACCTGCTTTTGTGGATCCCACCTTGGTTTACAGGCCTTGTCTCACCCAGGGCTGCTACGTCGATTCCATACCGACTCAGTTCCATAGCGATCTTTGTGGTTCGACCTTCCGACCGTTCTGTGGTGTTGCAACGATCCAGTAGCGTGCGCACATTTCATGTTCCAACGGAAAACATCTTGCTTTCCCGGGAGTGTTTCAGGTTGGTCGTCGTATTAGTGAGACTAAAGTGAGCATTGTCTGCTATGGGATTCATGCTGGCGGGATCATTAGGGGTGTGATGGGGAAGACTGGCGGTGGCATATTTTCGCCCACCCACCCTGTCATGTGTGACAGTTAGGTGGACCCGGCAAATGCAGTATGGTATTTGGTTTACGTTGTATGATCATCTCTTGGATACTGCCACGACGTACAGACTTAGACGAGAGAACGATGTGGATTCTTAACCAAAGTTTTCGGCTCAAAAGCTTGTACCGCAAGGCAGCAGGCGACACACAAGCACACACAACCGCAACAACATCGACGACGAGCAACGACCAAATTGCACCAGCGACGCACAGGTTTGAGAGACATGCACCTAGAAAATCAACACATATTAGGGCCAATATTGTTGCAGAAGTAAACAAGTCACAACAACAAAGCCAGACCAGACAAGAACAAACATCAAGCCGAACCAGACTACAACATACCGGTATCATCCACAACGAGCGCACCTGCCTTTAGCTTAGCTGCTCTTCTTTGGCCAATCTAATATGGTCGAACCTGTAAGAACTGATGCCCTAATCAGTAAAGTCCGCTGGATCAAAACAGCACACAAGCCTTACCATCACGCCAAGGTAGCAGAAAAGGTCAGGACATGCATAACCACACGGTTGGAGGCATCCGATTCGCATTAGCCTGTTACAGTGACCAAAGCTAAAGGACACCTGCGCTTAACGACCACCGCAATTGGCTTGCACTGCACCACTTGCGGCTTCACCCACACGTCACATGTCAAGCGTGAACCCGACACTCACGTATCCACATACGTACACACACACGCATATCAAAATACAACAAGCCGTGGAACACAAACACAAACGTTGATAGCTTCCTTTTTTTGTTCAAATCACTTCACGGTGAGAAGCTTACGAGAACATAGTTGCAGCTGATGAGCAGAAATCAGCAGGACTTATTGGCTCCGGTTAGCTAATATTTTCCATCACGTTCGATATCACAAACGATAGTTTTGGGTCAGAACTGGTCGCTAATTAATGTGGGAGTTGATGAAGACACTGTAAGAACGTTCTTCGTTTCTTGTTTCCCAGTCACATTAAAATAGGTTCTTCTGCGGTTTGTTTCAAACTCGCAACCGGTGCATGTCTGATCATAACCTGTAATTTGTATGAGGAACATGAAAACTGGGAATGTATCTATGTACTTGTGAATAGCGGTCGTTTTCTGATCTGTACCAGTGTGATCAGTTTTGTGGCGTAATAGATCCTCTGAATTGCTGGTGTGGTTTGGTGAGCTGCTTAACGTGGCGGGTTAGATAATGCACTATCTCCCGAAAGCCTTGTGATTGGTCCTTTTCGCGTGCCGCCGGATCAGCTGTATTTTCCAAAAGCATTGATAGTGATCTCTCTCTTTTATCAATTGCGTTCGGAGCAGGTTGCTCATGTTCGATAGAAAGGTTTTCGCACCAAAGCCTATTCATAAACAGCTGTTGTGAATAACGTGGATTTTACTTACTGCCGTACCCATTTCGGCTTACGACAAACTGGACACTGAATATTTGTTCTTAACCGTGCGTGTCAACAGGACGTCCGAAAGAGCACCGTTATCTTTGCATGACAGCTGTATTGAGTGAATTAAGGCCCAAGGAATTAAGCGTTTTCAGTACCGGCTGAATCGTTCTCAGTTATGCTTACGATGCTGTCAGCATATCTCCTGTGAGAATAGTTGTCTCCTGTTTCATATCTGTAATCAGCGCATTCTTCATTATTGATTCAACGAGGTTCCCTACCGTGACGTCATTGTTTTTCACTAACCATCTCCTTTCACCAGTACAGTCTTATACCGTGCCGACACAATAGAAGGACAGGCTTTTAAAGGTCGATGACTGAGTGCATAGGGATTTTTAGTATGAAAAATGAGTCGACGGTAGGAGAACATTTAGAAATTAGGAATGAACATCTAACTGAGTTCTGCAATTAGAGGCATCTACATAGTCCGTTTGATTGATAATGTCAGAAGTTCCTGACACAGCATATAATTCACCCTCATTCCTAACATGAGTCTCAGTGGAGTATTAGATTTGGGAATGTTCGGTGAACCCCTTTCTGTTTCGTATGAGATCCTCCCAGCTTTAATCATTCGCACTGAGCCTCGGAAGATCTGAACAGCGGGTAAGATTCAGATGTTTCTGAAAGACAGTCTGGCAGGTCTCTGGAGGAAATGTTCGATATCCATGATAAACGGTGTCATGGTCAACTTGCACCAGAAAGGTGGTAGCATTTATTTCCAATTAGAGAGGACTACCCTGACAGGAGTATAGAAGACAAAGTCTGCAACAAAATGTACCTATTTGGCTGTATAACTTTGACCGATGGAGTCTGCGAAGGAGTTAAATTTCTATACCCGAATAATGTGTTCACTTTTGTCAGATTTTCTTATTGTTTATCAGTTTGATTGTGATTTTGCAGATGGTTGTATGGGGAGAATATATCACAGCTTGTCACAGCGAATGACAGAATACATCAAAAAGTGATTAGATCGTTACAGCGAAGCGCAATCGGAATGCCACTCTTAGAACGGAGTATTCACTTTTGTTGTCTGTTCGTTGGCAACAACTTGCTTGTCTTATCTACAAAAGTGCGGCAGTTTAACTTGTTGCAGCAGTGGTTGTATCTTTTTTTGTCAACATAGGCCAAAGTTGCTCCGTACTGATTTGTTCTGTTACCGTGTGCAGTTAGGTCTGCGGCCATTGAACGTGGCACTTGAGTATGAAAGGATAGGAGGACAGTAGACAACAACATGGCGGATGAGGAACAATAAATAACAGATTACAGGAATATACGCGATTTATCCGGAACTTTCCAGTCAATCCAGCCACCCAAGGCCAACACAGCTAGACAGGAAGAAGATTGGCCTTCAAACACAGATTTTCTATGTTATTTAGTCCGAAGACCACATGGCCACAAACTCGTTCGTATTTATAGGGTATATAACCAGAAAGACATAATCCAAACCGGAGCATTCAGGAGTAAAAGCAACCTAGCGAGACACCAACCAGAAAGGAAGATTGCAGATGGGTTGCCAAAACTAGTAACGGAAGTTCGAGAACGTTCATGAAAAGCAGAGAATCGGATGTCCGCGCAGAATCTGAAATCTTAATAATGTTTTAGACCGTTTGCAAGGCTAATAAAATGTCTTCGAGTAACTTTAGACCTCCCGGACACTGTGCCTGGATCATACATACTTTGTATGTTTCAATTGTGCAACTTACTAGAGCTAGTGACAAACTGTGGAGTTATTCTAATTATCAATTGTGGCTAAAAAAAATCACTCACGAATCAGATTGTCACGTTATAGAAAAGCTAGAGTATGATTGTTAACGCCTGGAGGAGATTTCGGCCGCGAAGGAGGGCAACAAGGCGTGCTCCCTCCCAATTTTTTTTCCCTCATATTCAGAGCCTATCTACTTAGAAGGATGATTATTTGCAGGGTATCCTTTTGTGTTGAATTGTTGGGGATTTGGCTAATTCCAAATTGAACAGTACCCCCTATCTGACCACAATCTTCGCATTGAGGTAGAATTTTCAGCCAGCCTTTCTCGAAAAGATACACTAGATAAGAGTTTCACTTTCCTTGGAGCTTGTCATTAGTGGTCAATGTATGATAATGTTTCAATAAATAAGGGTTTGACCGTCAAGTCCAGCCGGTAATGTATCATCGTTTCCTAGGCTGGGGACACCAAAACTATGCTGATTTATGGTCGGACTTCGTCCTAAATATTGAGGAGTCGGAGGTTACCAGACTTTGGATTTCTTTGGACCCGGTTTCTATTTTTCATCTTTTGAACTGTCTATCCCCGGCTTCAACGTTATATACATATATGCGGTCATATATGTATATGTGTGTATGTATATCGTTCGCCTGTTCATTTCAGATGTTCCTAATCGCCGAGGCACTGGCTGACGGTGGTGTGCGCATGGGTGTGCCCCGCCAATTGGCACACAAACTTGCGATCAGCATGATGGCCGGATCTGCTGCTTTGATGGAGAAAACTGGTGAGAATCCGGCCAAACTGAAAGTGGGTTTTGAACACTGTTTTTCTCTCAGAAGTTTGGCAATAACGTGGAATTTTCAAAAATCTTTACAATTTATGGCACTAACTTTAAGATTATTCCAAATTACACTATACCCATTAAGTGTCTGTTAAGTTTTGATTGTGCACAGTGTTCAACACAGTTGTAATACAGTGACACCGATTCGCTTGAAGTACAAGCGCATCTTCACGAATATAGCCTGAATAATTTTTCATTCCCAGCTGGTTAAGTTACAGAGAGTTCGCCTACTTTTCTGGTACATGATCATGGGTTGGCTGGATTTCACCAAAACGTTGACAGAGGTGGCCACTCTCAGCGCTACTCGAATCCTCGATCGTGTGGTTAGTAAACGAGCCTTGTTACTCCCGACTTACCGTAGTCGTCGAACCGGGATAGGTAACAGTAAACCGAAACTACTGGGATGACTTGATCTAAGTGCCATATCTCTGTCTGATGTAGAATACGTAATCGATCTCTTGTATTTCAACACAATCTTGACAAAATGAGATGGTGGAATTGAAAAAAAGATGATCACGTTGTAACTTACCCTTTCTGGTTCCTAGCCGTGGTTAGTTGACAAGCCCCATTGAGTTGTTGTTTGTTAATTTTTTTGCAGAGTCGAAATGTGAAATTTCCGAGCTCCTAGCATGACTTCGTAGTTCAGCTGGTAGAAATCTTGCTGCGTTTGGGCATGCAGTTTCTGTCGCTGGTTTCAATCCATCCGAAGTATCATATAAATACCATAAATCTGTCAAATGACTTATTAGTAACACGGTTTTTAGTGTATTTTTGTGACAAATGTCTCAATACGCCTCCAAAAACCGGTTCAGTAGATATATCCTATGTCGACTGATAACCCTTAGCTTATGTTTGCCGAATAGTTAAGCAGATTAGTCCAACTCTGTCGGTCAACTTGAAAACGTGAACTCACCTGTGTTATCAGTTCCCTGCTGAACAGTGTATCCATTGGGTATTAACAAACGTTATCCCGAAATTCGACTGAGCTTGGTCCGTGTCGTATTTTTTGGGTTTATTGTCTCAACATGTTTTCTCGTTTAGAGCACGGTGACTTGGCGTTTTAGACATACTGTTGCCTAGCACTTCTCACTGCCTCTATTGCAATGTGATCGTTTTGAGCGGAGCGAGTTCCAAGTTGCTGTTCGGCCAGTTCGTCTAAAGATTAAATTCCGATAAAAGTTATTGTTCTTTGTCAGCTTTTACAAATCAGGTGATGTTAAACTCATCAATCACGTTTATTACCGATTACAGAATGATGTGTGCTCGCCGGGTGGAGCGACAATCGCTGCTGTGCATGCACTTGAAGAGGGAGGGGTACGAGCTGCGATCATAAATGCTGTTCGAGCAGCTACTCTACGTTCTGAAGAATTGGCGCCATGATAGATGAAGCTGAACTTTTTTTCAACCATGAATTATCTTCTGTTGGGATCAATTAATAAAGCGACTATTTTTCAAGCGGTCCCGTGATCACACCTCTGACTTCATGTTTGTTTAGAATGGGTCACTGTCAAATAGATATGCAACTAAAAAAGGGTCACACTTTAAACTGGTTTATGTAGCGCCATTTCGCTTGCACTTAACACAAATGATGTAATCTGGGTCACAAGCCTGAACAAATTGATCACTACGTGAGTGGATGACTGTAATTGGATTTGCAGGTTCTACGACACAGGGTATTTTCTCCAACGGTAGGTCATGTGGATGCTAGGTATTGTCAGGCTGCCCAAAATTAGCCAGAAATGGTTGGGGTCACTGAAGCTCTAACCTTATTTCATACGACTGGTAGTCGATATGGTTACAACTAAGCTACCGTGAGTTTAATAAACAACAATCGAAAGGTCTAAACAGGAAGCACAACAGCTTTTGATCGTGGGCTCGTTACGTGGCTGGTGGAGTTCGTACAGTGTACATACAAACCTACCCCACCCCCACCCCCAAAGACTAGATGCCCATTTCCACTGTCTCTCTAAGTTTCAACACGATGGAGAGTTTCAGAACATCGTCAGCGTTTATCCCTGCTGCACAAATGACACTTACGTGTTTGGGATTCATCGCGTATTTCTTGGTAAAGAAGTGTAAAGCATGAAAATTAAAAGTGTGTTTCTGCACAAAATGTGGACGTAGCCAATATCTGTGTGATTAGCACTGCTTTTCGTCGCCTGTTTTTTTGTGGATGACTACTGTTATGAGTGTAGCTCAGCACGAGTCAAGGTGTCTACTAGTTTGTAGGACGAATACTCATGATATAACGTGAGGGGGGAGGCATTTAGAAAGATCAAATAACACTTGAAGCACATTGATACAGCAAAAGTGTTCAGCCAACCAACAAAGACTGCAAGACATTACTATGAAACAGCTGTATGAAAGCTATCAAGCGGAGAAGGGGATTATGATAATCGAGCCTTTTCATCTGCCCTTAAAGTGGAACCAATAGTAATACAAACCGATAGTTAGGCTCATCGTTAAACTATTCCCCTGAATTGTACACATGTTAAGTGAACAGACGCCTGTAACCTGAGGGACGCTCATCTTCTGGACTAACTGGTTCGGCCAGTGTACTAATGTGATGTTTTCTGATAGAAGGAAATTTACTGTGCACATGGTGTTTAGTACAGCTGTCGTGAATAGGAAAATAAAGAGTGACTATTACTTGTTTGGGGGCTATGTCTGCTCATGAAAAGCACTTCCTGGTATTTTATGAAGCACGGCAAGACTGTTGCGTACCGAACAGATTCCCGTTGGTCTTTCTGTATGTTGGAACTGTTGATGTTCCTGAAAGACTACGCATCGCTGCCTGTCTCTAGAGCAACCAAACCATGGATCTCACACAATACTTGTACACTGGCTATCATGTAGCCCTGGTTTGACTGTAATGGAGAATAGCTGAAGTGTCACGACACACCATAAATATGAGGACTTGTGGGAAATTTGCAGGTGGTGAGAAACTAAGAAAGCTTATGCATGTCTGAACTTGTGTTTGGCGGATTAGTAGGAAAATGTTTCAGCTCTAGACGGTCAACAGTAGAAAGACAGAGAGAAAGGAAGCCAGGGGAAAATGAGCGGGGTAGAAATTCAACCACTGCCTATGAAGCAGACAACAACCGAACTACAGCATAAGACTAAAAGCTGCTGGTTGACGTCAACAGCGAGGAGTCAAGTCGGTCTTCGGCCTACCGCAATGATCCTGACGATCACGTCATCTGAAGACAGTTTGTCTTCTAAATATGCTTTAAGTCTGCGCTTGTATACAATTATTGGCAAGAGAAGTCAGAAACATTTTTTCGTATAATGTATCTCTCGAGCATACTTCACTGCATCTTGTCCGGCACATACTGCAGTCTGTGGGCCTATAAAGCAGAGTGCAATGGAGACTGCGAAGCCAAACGACAAAATTATCAACCACACGCACACACCAAGGCAGTCTGGTACTGATGATAATGTCTTTCTGTATGCAGTGGGGTGGCTCCCATTTGCGAATTGCTACTGCCTCAGAAGACCGAAGGAGCCCTTGATTTTTGTCGCGTGACATATCCGAAAGGTTCAGGTTCAGCTGGGGTTGACACGTCAACAACTGTCGAGCGATCGGTGACACCGGTTACTTGTGAATTATCACGTTCGGAATTGAGTCCGACATTGTGGTATGCAGCAAGAATATTGTCCGTTACAACACAGAAACATCAAGCTTGGCTCTAGGTGGGTGGTGATTGCGCATAATGGTGAGACAGCGAGTGTAACCCACCGCACAATCTAGTAGGTAACCGAAGCACCGAATCGGTTTTCTTGACCATTGATGCATTATAAGGTGACAGGCTAGTGCCATTTCAAACACGGCAAAATCCCGCTCGCGGTTTTTCACTCTCCATAAAGTAGTTATGAGAAGCCTAATTACGATAAAGTGATCTGTACAACTCGAGTGGCGAAAATGCCTTAATTTAGCCGTATTACACTGGAACTGGTTACCCGTGGCTCAACTCTGTACTACCTTTAAATAGGCCAACAGCTCATTTCACTCAAATTGTTCACTATACACCAAATTTGAATGTTACCCGTATATGATAGTAACTAGGAGTTGACAAGCTATGGGGTTTCCAGGACGAACAGAATAAAGTGCACAGGTTTTAGTATGGAACTTTGTGATACACCGCTAGGCGTACAAATGCCAGTCTGAGAAATCCCCGTTCAGTTTGACATGAAAGCAGCAATCTTGGAGGCAATCGGTGAGCTACATGGTTAGGGGATTATGTATACCATAATTACGAAGCTTCATGCAGAGAGCTAAATGGTTTACTTTTGATCAGAGGTCTTAGAGAAGTTTGGAAAAACCACATCAACTGATTTGCTTTCTTAGGTCGCATTTGTCCAGGTATGTTGCTAACAAACGAGAATCTCTTGAAATCTATGTCGACTCTCAAGCAACAGTACAAGTCGAATGAAATGCATACCTAACTGGTCGTCAATCAGACCCTCTGTAACTTCTGAGGCAACCGATAGTAACTCGGTCAGTCTGCAATTGGCAGGCTCATGGTGGGCGGCACTTTTTACAAAATTCACAAAGTGACATGGGTAACCTTGTTGTGTTTCTTAAGCACTAGAGAAGAGGTGAGATCAATACGTGTGGATAGTTTTTTGGAACATGTTGTTCAGTATAGGTAAGTTTGGCGAAAGTAATTGCTCTCATGACGTCTGTATGTTCGTATTAAATATATGTACCGACTTTGTTGAGCTGGTAGCGGAAACACTCAGATATTGTTCAGCAAGAACTTTGGCGGCTTTTCTTCTTGAGACGATCATCCCACTTCTGATATAACGGAGTGATAACGAGACGAGAGTGTCAGCAACTCTGTTGAACGCCTGCTTATACAACTTATAGCGCTTAATTTAGTAAGTCACTTATCAAATGTTCATCCTCTCTTCTGATAAGTAGTCATGTTTTCAGCTCACGGAACGGGTGTTTATTGATCGGAGTTCACCTATCAGGCGCAGCGGAACGGTATGTTACTTAGCTGTATGATTTGACCTGAAGCTCAGCCGCGATGTTCTTTTGAATGAAAAGCCGCAGTGAATTGTGACCGGTGCTTCGGTACTCAGGAATTTGCCTTCATTCATCAGTTTTATGAGATCAATCTCAACCAAGCAGAATAGAAACTGAAAGTTTGACATCAGCAATCTTAGTGGCATGCACGGCAGGTCGCTGTAGTCAGATGATTAAAATTCGCAGGGACAATAATCGATAATCATCGCCGTCACCAATATCATCGATAGTTTCATAGGAAAGTCTGACAGCGTTGCTTTACCACCACGTAACCATGGTTTAGATATGAAACGACGATAGAGAGAAAATTCATTCATAACGCAGACACTCAGTATGAAGGTGGCTGCAACTAGCAAAGAAAGAACTCAGTTGTAGGTGAGTATAAGACAGCATACATAAAACGGTCGCTCCACCACGACATTCGCTATTTCGCTCCACTGATTTTCATCACTTCCTAAACAGCTCAGTCAAACAATCGCAATATTCACGACATTGGGTCTTATTAAACACCACCTTCCCTGACGTTTCCAATGGCTGACCATTTGGGTCGTGAAAGCCCGGCACAGGAGGTGAGCGCGACCTACATGGGCAATCCCAGTGGTCAATTCCTTCGTCACGCTGGACCACGTCATCATTTTCCACCATACAATTTGCATCAGTGGACGGTGACATTAAAGAAGTAAGCTTGATCCTAGCTACGCAGGACGCCAATCTGTTACCACACCTTTCTGCATTGAGGCGCGAGGTGAACAAACGTAACCTGATGTAGACAGATGAAAACAGTGCTCAACAGACTATTCAGTGTGGATGGCACTCTTCACCTAAGCTAAGGCACTCTTACTTCGCGGAACCTTGGTTTAAAAAGGTCTGGAGAGATGCCAGCTAATTTGGTTTTGCTCTTGGTGTTTCCGTGAGGCCTCCATAACTAAGGAAGTTTTGGTGGAAATCTAAGCGCTTCACTGCCTAACCAAATCCCCACACAACAGAAGATCTGACAGAAGGCCAATCCAAATGTCGCATTAAAGATACCGCATCAGGATTGGATGAACAGTCCCAATGTTATGCTTTCCGTTATTCGCCAATTCATTTATTCCGTATTGCACCAATTAACCCACAGTTCATGACTTTGTATGTTCCAATACTGTCAGCCAACGACAGACTGTGATTTCCTTAATACTGTTGTACATCCATAAATTCCGCTTCTCAGCTCGTGAATAACAACTGCTCACCACCACCACTGTCAGGTCTTCTTATTATTTGCGTGGGTGGATTCAAGTCAATTACGATTCCTAGGGCTATTCGAGGTCTCCTATTCCGAATATTACAGAAATTCGACAGCAGTAGCCATAAGGTTTACAAATGTCATTCTAACCTCAAATGTAACTTAATCGCTAGTTTTCACGGAGGAATCAAATTATTACTGATTATTCGAGTAATCAAGATTGATGCCTGGATCAACCAGGTCCCATCCTTTCTCTGTCCTCTGCCGCTGAACTGGAGTTACGTCACTCTTGTAGTTACTCGGCAGTTAAACATAAGCTGCAATACTTGAGATACTGTCGACGATGATTGTCGTCTGAGCTTGTTCGACAACTCGTAGTGGAAATAGGGCTGCTGCATGTGATAGTTTACTGTCGGTCGTAATTTCAGTAAAAACGAATGAGGTTTGGTGGCCGGGTTGTTCGGATTGTTCCGAAAGATTTGTCGAGTGGATACTGAGTAAACTAATGAAATTAAAGCAATTCATTCAGCTGGAACACCAGTCGATAAGCTTTAAAAAGTGTTAAGACAGCACGAGCTCATTGCAATGACAGATTTAGTTGTAATTCGAAAAACTGTCATTTTCCGATCTAATATGGAGCGACATTCATTGCATACTTCATCAGAACAACAGAGGCAACTGTTCTCTGATGACCATAAACAATTTTGGTCAAGTGATCAACAGTAAGCCATGTTACAAAGCGCTGATAGTCAAGATTGATGATTTGTCAGCGGTAGGTATAACAGCCAGTTTGTACGTCTTGGTTTCTAGCCGGCAGAGTTTGTTGATCGATCAGCCTTGCAAACAAAGCATGTGTCTGAATTAAAGTTGAAGCACAAAATCAACTGGCTTAAATCAAGCAACTGTAGCAAAGTACGAGGAAAACAATTGATAACTTAATCACAGATTGTATCAATCAGACAACTATGGTAGCTGAGTTGCCAAACGAACATTCTTTCCGTTGTTGGATTTTCCACAGGTTCTCCAACCAAAACTAATTCATTTCTGACCAGATTTCGGCTCATGGTCATATATATAGTGGTTTTCATCCGTCAGCCACCTCTGTCTTATCTCCATTTTGTGTCCTGTAAGAGCTACATGGTGATCACGATCCTTTAAATCAGACCCCCTAACTTCGCCCAAAACGGTAGAAAGCCGGTAAACCGCGGGTTATGCGTGTGGTGGAGGCAGTGATTGCAGAGAGCCTGCGGGACTCAAAGGAACCATCAGTGCCATAGGTCGAGGTGACGTGACTATATGGCGTAGTGATGTGTGCTCCCGTATCTACTATCACACTCTTTTGTTCCCTCTCAACC